>RJWJ010036372.1:0-16132 GCA_004363605.1 Indri indri | reverse complement strand
GGGATCGCCCCTGTCTGGCTTGCAGCCCCCGCCCACCTCCCCGCCCGGCGCCATCAAGCATCTGTCCCTCTCGGTCCCTTCCCGGATGGCAGCGCGGACACTCACGCAGGTGCGCTGGCAGGCGGATCGAGTCTTCCTCCATCCTGAGCGCTCGAGGCACTGGAACATGAAGTGGAGTCGAGGAAGCGTAACTCGTCACCGGGCTCTCTGGAGGTGTATATGAAACTCGTTCCTGCTGTTGAAAATAAGGGCAGGAAGAGGGGAGGGGGGAAAAGACAATGAAAGCTTGGAATGGAGGTGTGGAATCATCAGGGGTGGGGCGGGGGAGACTGGAGCACCAGCGTCATGAGCAATCCGGTTTGCGCTCTCCATAGAGACGCTGTATGCACTTGGGCTCTCTGATAAAACTCTCCAAGGGTTGAAAATAGGGCTTTTCCTTTGCACTCGGGTCAACAGGTGTGCACCCCTGTGGTTTGTTTGAATAAAGAGGATGGATAAAAGGGAATGAAAAAAATATCCCCAAGAGAATGGCTTAAAGGCAACTCTCTCGAAAATTACTTGCCCAAGTCACCTAATTAATGCCATTCATATGTTAAAGCCATGTTTCCTCTTCTCTGGCAATATACCCAGCTTCTAATCTAAGTATGACTCTACACTCAGGTCCAATGAGTGCAAGCTAAACAAGCAAAGTGACGGCTGCAAAGGTAAGTTGTAGATTTAGTTAATCTACGAGCAAGATTTTTCCATCATCTACCTATCTCGCTATACGACAACCACAACCGAAAATATCCGACATTTAATTTTTTTCCTTCATAGCAGGGAATTATCTGCAGCACTAATGGATATCTCCTTGTTCCTTCATTCTCCATCTCAGAATCAATCATTTCCTTTCCCTCTGAGGTATTTCAGAGTTCATTCAAAGAAGTATCTGAATTTAAGGGAAGTACTGTTTGACTGAAGAGACTTATCAACTAACAAAGGGGTGGGGAGGGAAGGATTATTATGAGTTTTAAGTTAAAATATTGCAAATAATGGCAAGAAACCAACTATTGTGTTCAGCAGAACAGCAGCGCAATCTGCATCTCAGATCAACACACCAAGCAGGCTGACTCGCAGCCCATGCATAAACATAACTTCCGTTAGCTTCTGTGGTTTAACTGGGCAAAGCGAAGTGGGATACACAAGGTCCAAAATAACTGGTAGGGGAAAGACCAGTAAGACGCTACCAGGAAAATAAAAATCAGGAGCAAAACAAAATTACAGATGGAAGTAAAGGCGAGGGCATATTTATGTTTTGGAAAGATGGTTCTTTAACATTTTATATCTCATCAAATATGCAAAGGGAAGCAGGGGAGTCCCCGGCCCTATAACTAAATTAAAACTTCTCTTATGCTCATAGCCTGGAAAGTTTGGTGGTTGTGGTAGGAAGTTTCGATTTTAAATGAATAGATACATATTGTTGTAATTTCCGAATGGAATCTCTATACCTTCCCTAAGGCACCCACCCAGCAGCAACTAGGGTGGTTGGAATATTTCTGGTTAAACATACATCCTAAAGTTTCCTGGTGCAATTTCTTGATTAAGGGCAGGCACATGTATCTTACATTTCATTTCTGTATCAATCAAGATGTCCTGTGAAAGGTCACCCAGAGGCAAAACCTTCAGCTTCACTTTTCTTGAACTTTACCAAACATCACACGTATTTCAAGAACTCTAACTTCAGGATGAGTTATACTTTTTGGTGATTGGTTTGGGGTCGTTTGGGGTGAAGGAGCCAAAGACATAAACACACATATAGGAAGCGTATATAAAATCTGTTTAGGGGTTTTTTTAAAAGTGAGATGGGCTTTTAAGTGTTTCAAACATAGTCTATTTCTCTACTTTAACAAATTCTCCATACTCTGTAACCCTCGCACGAGCCCCTAATCCTGTTATATGTCTGGATGTCTACTGTTAACTTTATTCCCAGAAATAGCTTTCTGTTTTGTTAGGGTTTTTTGCAGAAGTGAAACTGTGAGTGAAGAAAACATTGTGCAGTCAAAGGGTCTCCAAATGGCATGGCCTGAGCACAAGAAAAAAAGATGCTATTTCCTAACACGAAGGCTTCTCCCTTGTAGCAAGGAGACACTCATAAGCTCCTCCAGCTAGTCCATCAGAGCAAGAGGGCACCTTAGCCCGGCCTCTCCCAACTCCCTCAAGGGCAAGCTGGGAGAAGCTCAGCCCTGAAAGCTGACTTGACTTTATTTCTTGGGAAATCTACCTCCAGTCTATTGACAAAGAGTCAAGCTAGGTATCACATTTAAAGTGTATACACTCTGATTTGCTAAACTATCATTGAGAGGACCTTCATCTCACTGCATTCTCTTTAAAAGCAACCCCTTACAGCTACACTGAAAGGCCACACTTCCCCACTTGCTCTGGGATTTTATGCCGTCCCTGCCCAGCCCCCATCCACACAATTTTAGATGGAGACAACTATGCTATTTCACGATGAGAGTAAAAGGAAGGCCAGAGACAGAGATTGTGGCCCACTGATCTCCTCTCATTCCTGAGGATGGTTTCCGCTCAGCTGAAGGACAGCATTCCATACCATAAGCGTAGGTCGGGAAGCACTTTCTCAAAGGTTCAATGAAGAGACCTGTCAGTAACAAAAGAGAGGACACCTTGACCAAGAGGGGCAAAAGCAAAAGGTGCTTCTAGAGCCAGCAGCCACGACACACCAAAGTAACTCAGGGCTCAGCAGCTGGTAGAGCACTCAGGGGACCCCAGAAAGGACGCTCTCCAGTGCACGGGCTCCTTTCCCAGGAGGACAAAACACACACCTGGGAATCCCACGCTACAGACTTAACTCTTTCTGTCTCTCTTTCTGTGAATCTCTAGGGTCCACTCACAAGGTCATTTTTTTTTTTTATTCTATTGCTATAACCACACACTTAACACCTACAGTGGCACATCAGCAGACTATCAGCAATTAGAAAAATTAAACAAGTACCAGTATCTCGGATGGAGATATCTAGACAGAAAGGCTTACGGAGACTAACATCCAATTTTCCAAATAAAGGGAACCTCTTTACTCTTGGAACTGCTTCTCTGGTCCGCCTCTAAAGGTGACATGAATTGTCAGACAGATGAAAACCAGGGGTGTTTTATGTAACGTTATGGGGGGGGGAAGGTAACAATTTTCCCAAGAGGATTGTAACCACTGCTGGAATTAAATTTAAATGCTACAGATAGTGGTATTAATGCGTTCAAGTGTTGTAGGGGGATAAACTGCCAGTGTAGGTCAATGATGTGACTAAAAATGCCATGATGTGGTTACATTATTGTTTAGATGCTGTGAAAAATAAAACACGCTGCTCTCAAATTTGCAGATACAACCTATCACAGCAACTGGCTGAACGAAAGAGAAGCATTGCAATTTCTGTGGCCAATTGTAATACCTACAAGAAGGGTGTCAAGAACGGGGAGAGGGGAGCAGCACAAAGCTCTGGGAAGAGAAAATAAGGCTAAAAACAGTTGTTGGCAAGGGCTACAATATAAATTTTACTAACCATTATAGAAAGTTTTTTTTTTTGGTATAGAGTATGGAATAGAGTTGTCTCCTGAAAGCACAACTACTGAAACCGAGACGATTTCGTTCCCTCTCCTCATTTCCCCCAACCAGGAAGGGCCAATGAAGGGTACCCATCTAACTATGCTCATTTTTAAACTGAATGTTAGGAACCTGTGACTTCTACGGAAAACAGGGTTTTATACATTCTGTGCTCGGTAGGAGAATGGCATTTCTCCACCCCTCACGTCAACCCTGGCTGCATATTACAGAATAGTCAAGAAATGCATATTATTATTATTACTAAAAAAATCTTTCCCCTTCAAAATCATTCAATATAAAGCTTCTGTAAATTACAGAGATTTCCCCTAGTGCATTTACACCATTAACTCCTTGAAAGGCTGAGGGGTTGGGAAGCTTAGAGCCCACTGCTAACTAAATATCAATGTTCCGGAAATAAAGACAAAGCGTTTCTGGAGCTAAGAAAAACAGAAATAAATTTGGTCGTACTTGCAAAAAGATGGTTTACAGGTAATTTCAAAGATTTCTTGACTGCAGAAGAGATGTTCTTGATTTAGGAACTTTTTCTAGAAATTGTCCCTGTCCCCATTATAAATGCCAGGGTTGCCCCTGGTGATGGCTTCTGAAGCCTGTGTTGAAGTCCTCAGGAGGAAGAGTGTCATGGAGACAGAATGGTGACCATTTCCCTGAGTGATGGTAATAACGCCACAGACCCCCTTTCGTCCCGTTGCGCTTTGGCGTCCCATCCTTGTAACGAAAGCCTATAACCCAAACGACATGGAAAACAGCAGGCACCACAGATAGAGTGGTCATGACGGCAATATTCAATATTTTAAGGGAAGGCTCTCTTTTCCACCCTGCAGGCTTTTAGGAAAGCAGATGCTTGTACTATAGTCAACTTCTATAGATAAAACAGAAGAAATCTCTCCTATGGGAAGCTGTTTACTGAGATTTATTAAACTGAAGTCTGAAGATCCAATTACTCAAGTACACCCTTCTGGCTGCAAAATGATTCAAGGTGGTGATGTTGGCTTTCATTAAGTAAGCTTTCATTAACAAGCTATAACTACACATTAGAAAAAAATCAAATAAGCTGAAATTTAAGCTGCACAGTTTCTTAGGTTTTTGGCATCATGGATGCAAACTGACATATGCAAGAACATAAAGTAACACTCTTGAAAGTCAGTTTCTTTCACTTGGAAAAAGAATATATTGACTATTTTGTCCATCCCAAAATTCCATGAGATAAACTTAAAGAATTTTGAGAAAGGATGTAAATGTCAGTCTTCTTTCTTACATATACATGGTACACACAGCTATAAACAGTAACATTTTTGGAATCTCCCCAGAAAGAAACAGTATATCTCCAGAGTCTGGGGTGAGAAAGACCACCACAGGTATTCAAATACAAATTGTGAAACAGAAAACCAGATCCATTGAGTCACAGAAGTGAAGTTGGGATGATGTTTTTATATCCCAGAGAGGCTCCAGAAGATGTCTAAACTGGATGCTGAGTCATTAGATTTTTGCAACCCAAATGGTGTTCAGCTTTTAACATGCTTGCGGGATGCACATTAGTACTTTCAGGGGAAAAAATGGGAGTGCCCTGTGAAGATGAGGATGGGTGGGAAGGCCACTACTGGTGTCTGGAGCTTCCTCTCTAGGGTACCCAGATGGCCCCATCAGCCCTTGGGGACAGGGTGCACCAGACACACTGCACTCAACACTGATGTGGGATCTTCCTGTGTGCCCTTTTTCTAGAAGTTTATGTAGATAGTTCAGGGCCTGAAATATGTGGGTTATTTAGAGCTGAAATAGTCCCTTTCCTTACCTTCTTGGATAGTTACATCCTACAATCGGAAGATAGTTTGTGTCTGTCAAATGGATACAATGAAGTCAAAGCATTTTAAGTCTTCCTTTTACCCAAAACTGTTATCTATACATAGCGAGGTTAAAAGAGAAAGAGCGTGAGCAGGAGCATTAGCAATAGATCCTGCAATCAAGTATTGCTTTGAAAGGTCACTGACATTTTTTTCCAATGATGAAGAAATATTTCAGTATTTATCGAGTGTCAACTCTGAGCCTACGCCTGTACTAGGCATTACAAATTATGCAACCATAAGTCCTAGAATTTCCAGGATGGCCCCAATATTAAAAATTGTGTCATTTTACCCATAAATACATATGGTACTCATATAAATACTTATACCTCTCAGAACACATGTCCCAATTTTAGTCGGAAAATATAGTCAGTGCAATGATCAGGAAAGAGAGCTAGCATTAAGGAAACATGTGCTATATACTTCCCATGAAGCCTTTATTTTATGTTAGCCTCACAACAACCCTGCAAGGAAGGCATGATTATCTCCATTCCACCATTTGGAAACTGATTTGAAGACTGCAGGGGTTATTAAGCGACCTGTTCAAGTCACCAGCTCAGGAGATGGTATAGCTGGTATCAGGGCACAAGCTGGTCTAACTCCACTCCTCTGAACTGCTTCTAATAAAAAGGAGAAATAAGAAACTATATTTAGGTAACATCAGCCAGTCAACAATGACTTAACAACTTACGGGGAATTCCAAGAGATAAGTTCAAGCTTGTAAAAACTCAGCCTTGGACTAGTTCATTGCTTTGCACCCTCACTCTTCACGCAGTTCCAGTGGGGTTCCTAAGGGTGACTCAACAGACCACCTAAGCCTACTTTCTTAAGCCTGTTGCCCCTCCTGAAGAGCAGAGACTGAGGGTGCAAATGCATTTAGCTGAAGGAAGGGGACTCTAGATGATACAGGAGAGAGGTTCTCCTGGCATGACCTCTGGGCAGGAGCAGCTGTTCAGATTCATCAGGGGATCTGTGTTAACTGTGGGAGATAATCAGCGGGGCCACCAGGGCATTTACAGGTTGCTTGTGCATATGACAACTTGCCCTTGTATGGAAATCTCACCTTGGGTATTTCTGAGGAAGAACGTATTACTTTTTAATCCCTAACATTTTCTTTAACAACAGAAAACCAACCATTTCCCTTACTCCACTTCTTTCTATTTACCCCAGAGCAGCAAATCTAAATGTACAGGTGGGATAAACAGGAGCAGTGAGGCAGAAAGGACCCTGACAACATTTATTTGGTGCCTATAGCTGGCACATCTACCAGGAAGGAGCGGGGCCCACCTCCAGAAATCACAGTGGCCACAGTCCAAGCAAGGCCTCTCCAAGGGCCTGAAGATGAGCATTCCCAGATGAGGGAGGATGAAGGCGTTGGGGTGGGTATATGTGGGCTGTGGGGGGCGGGGAAAGATTTAAGGGCTCCTCAGAGATGTCTTCAAGTATCACAAAGAAAAGTGTGAGACAGAGCTAAGGCTCACTTGTGTTACCAGAAGGCAGAGCCAGTAACACGTACCTGTGCACTAGAAGAAAGGCCTTTCTAACAGCTGAAACCTCCAAATGTGTGTGTGATTTAGGGTTTCCCCTAAAACTGACTTAAGCTGAGCCGGAAGGTTACTCTAAAAGGGGTTCCTGCACCGGGAAGGACCTCAAGTAGGAGAACTTGAAGGCTTCAAGATGCTGCTTCTCTACAATCTCATACCCCCTGGAAGTTGACACTTATTAATTAAAAGGTGGGTGGAACAGCTCCACATAAAACATGAACGCAGTCTCCTTCTCTATCGTTCAGTCCCCCTAAGTCCCCTCACAGGATCCTAGGGTTCTATCAAATATAATTTGAAAAGGCTCTACTTTCTAGAACCAGGAACAATCCCTTTAAAAACAAGCACCAAAGCAAAAAAAAAAAAAAAAAAAAAACTCAAACAGATTTCCTTATTGTTCCAATTTTAAAACATTTTAATTAAGATCCTTTCCAATCCTGAGATGCCATGAAATTTTGTTTTTTCCTTCTGAATTTCTTAGATATTTCTGACATGAATAGTAAGCAGAAGCCAAAGCTGTGATTCATTTTAATGCCAGGTTGTGGTTTCCAGGCAGGTCTACGAAGTGGGCCCAGCTTTAAGGGTGCGTGGATGGTTAGCTCATTTGGCTGGAACCCAGCACTGATGTAAAAGGGTACAAGCTTTAGACCTGGAGAGGAAAATTAAATTCACACCATTCCACGGCCCCAGACTACACCTCTAATCCCTGCCACGATGTAGATGATTGCTTTTGCTTAAAGCAGAGATTAGATGAGCTCAGGGACACATACGCTCCTGGAAACACCATAAAAGTGCACGTCCTGCTGATAGCCGTCAGCAGCACCGCCTCAGTATAGGAAAGGTGGCGTGACTTTATTCATACGGAACCATCAGGTGTTACCTCCAGGAAAAAATAAACTCTTGCTGTTGGATTTATCCAGAAATGCCCTTGAGCTTTTGATCCACCTTTAGAAAGAGGGTTGCTAAATCCTTTCTTCAGAACTATTTCTCATAGCAGGAGAAACAGGTACTTAAATTAACAGCAGCTTGCATCCTGGGTGCAACAGAGTAGCCAAGTTCGGCTCCTTATTAGCTGCTTTCTCCTCCATTAATGCTATTCCCTTTAATGGTTTGGCGATTACAATTAGCCAATCTGTGTTGTCCCTGCCCGGGGCTAACGAGTAATGAACTGAGAGAGTTGCTATTTAGTTGTATCAAGGGCGCCATTAGAGAGGCTTCTCAATTTCTCCCCCCAAGATGAGAGATACCTTGCAGGCATGTACGAGTGCCACGAGACTGCTCTTGTACTTCGATGGTGGTGGCCCTGGGGTGGGAGCTCCCTGGGCAACTCACAGGAGTTAAAACCCGGGCAGAGGAAAGGATGAGAGGCTTCTGCAGACAGTGGCAGCCCAAAGGCCTGAAACCTGTGCATTAACTGTTAACGCCTCCCTCCCTTCCCCTGCTTTCTCCCGCCTCATAAACCCCTCACCTCCTCCTCAACTAGCTTTCTTCTGTTACAGCGTCACTCAGGGCTCTGCTCTTTTTCATTTCTTTCTTTAATGGTTATACCCTGGAAGTCTGGTTTGAGAGAGAGAGAGAAAAGCAACAGCTCAAACCCACAGCCCAGTGAGCTGCTGGGATGGCTGAAGGCAGGCAACCCAGACTTCCTCTAAAACTAAAAAGGTTTTTTTTTTTTTTTTTTTTTGGCCTGTGATTTATCTTTACAAAATGTCTAGAGCTTACATGGACCACACACACCTAATAAGAAACTTGAGGTTTTAAAGACCCGACATCAGAGCCAAGGGAGAAGATTTACATTCTAATCCGAAAGAGGGTAATGCAGAGAAACGCTGAATGATGCCTAATGCCGCGTTCTTGGCTACTGCCCCACGGCTGGCCCAGCCTCTAGGCAGCCCCAGGAAAGCTGTCTGCAGGAAGCCTACGAGGCCCTGACACCCGCACCCTCACCCCGGCCATGCGGAAGGAGCATGGCTTGCAGCCACTATCACACTGAAGAAATCCTCTTGCTCTACGATGTCACATAATTCCAGGGTTACTTCAGGCCGAGAAACAAATGCCAACAGAAAAGCCCTGTTGACTGTACCTAGGGTAACAAGCACAAACCAGAACTGGAGAAGATTTATATCTCTGGAAAACATTTACTACCAAAACAATTTTCCGCAAAACCAAATGACACTGTACTTAAGAAGCAACGTAAAAGAAATGAGTCGACGGCTACTCAGTGTTGCCGTCTGAGAAACTGGGATAACGATACGCAACCTTTACCCTCACGTAATGTTATTTCAAACATAAATGAGATGAAATGGAAACATATTTTGAGCTTCTTGAAATAAGGGCTCTCTATTAATGCAAGGCATTATTATGATGAGGAGCTTGAGAAGTCCCAGGTTCAGCATTACTTTTTATGTATGCTTTAATAATTTAAAGCGGTCTTTATGTTGTAAAATGGGACAGTAACGTAGCTGAAAATTGACGTAATTAACTGAAATAATAATTGACATAAGTGACATAAGTGAAAAGACTGAAGACTGACAATGACTGGGGAATGGGGACGGAATTTTTCTCCCCACCGCCAGACTCTGTAACTCCAAAAAGCAACACAGAAACAACCTTATACACTGATCAGGAGTGTTGCCCACCCGTTTTCTCTTTTAGAAAAACGTTTCCAGAAGTAATCATCTTGGCAAGTAATTTCTACCTATACTTGTCAAACATCATGGAAATTCCCTGATTCTTAGACACAAGAGTCCCCATAAGGACTCAGAAAAAGCCACCATTCCCTTCAACGTGGCCACAGTTAGAAAGACCTGAGAGTTTTGTTTTTGACAACTCATTACTAAAACAAGTTTTGCTAACAAGGTATTACTGTGACAATGCCATCATCATTGACACCATTCTAAAAATTAAATGAAGGGAATGAGAAGGGAATATAGCAGTGCGTGTGTGCGACCACAGTGATTACAGAATAGTAAGCAGCTTGGGTTAATAAGGACACTCCTGTAGCCCTGTTAAGACTAATTAATAGTTTATTTTACATAAGGTCCTGTGCCTTCATTACAACTATTAGTGTTTGCCACATTGCTTTTCAAAAGGAAAAATAAAAATAAAAAGAAGAAAAATTTAAAAAAAAACTATTAGTGTTCAATAGTACATGAAAAAATGCTTGTATGTCTACATCCTTCAGGGACTTGGGATTAGCTCACAATTTAGTAAACGCACATTTTAAATCAGGTATTCTGAATCTGCACTGTCAGAATCACCTGGAAAAACTTTAAAAAATCCTAATATCCAAGTAAATCAGAGTCTGTGGGATGGGAGCCAGGCAGTGATAGCGTGAATGCTCCCCCGGGTGATTCCAATGTGCAGTGTTAAGACTGCAAATCACTGCCTTAAATCAAGACATAAGGTAGAATAAATCAAGACATGTGTTAAATGATTCTCTTTCACAATAGGTTCGAGAAACCTTACTAATCAATTTGCTAGTTGTCCATCCCTCCTGAGTAAATTAACACTGTCCTGCCTTTAACCACAAAATGGAGATGATCGGTGTAATACAGGAAGTTCCTGAATGATGACTATCTGACTCACACATGAACGACTGCTCCACACAGGTGTGTGCAGTGGCTCCTCTGCTCTCCCAGTTGCTCCTGGCATTCCCCCCAAGTGTACCCCAAGGCAGGCTGCTCAGCTTCACTTTCTGGAGCTCCACATGGAGCCCGTGTCCTCAGCACTGGCTGCTCTCGTGTGTGGCAGGAGCAGGACAGGTTAACAAAGGAGAAGAGGAAAAGAAAACCCATTCCACCTGCACTCCACTCCCTCTCACCCACCTGGAAGGGTCTGTCTTCACGTGCTCAGGCCCCAGACCCCCTTCTCCTGCTCAAGAATGGATCCACATCAAGCAGCTTGGAGATTGGGGAGATGCTGCTGTTCCCTGGGTGAGGGGAACAGTCCCCATGAGGACTGTTAGCGCTGCTACAGAGACGCATCTGTGTCATTTTAAAGCTGCCCGCGGGACATATTTTTTTTTCAAAGTAACCTTGCTACTTACTATGGTTAGGTCTTTATTTTTGCACATTGAACTATCGATTCATTATAATCTGGAGAAATGCCTTGAACTCCAAGCAGCTGACTTAATAAAATCTTAGAACCTAAACTACTAGAAACCTTGAGCCTGCTAAGGCTCTTTACCAAGATTAAAGTCCTTGAATTACATGCTGCTATATCCTCCTAATAACCCCAGGAGCCATGTCACCAGAACCAACACAAAACCCACTTGACAGAAGTAGAAATTGAGGTTGATTTAAGTTAACAAGATCCTTGAATGAACCACCTAACTGCTCTGGATGGAGCTAGCAGTCCTAAACCCAATGTCGTCGTCTTTCTCTAGAGCATACCTTCTGCCTGTAACATTTTTAAAACATTGGTCCTCGTGACAAAGTCTATGTACAAAGTGACTCTGAAGGGTAAGAGTTGTTTACTCAAGAACATAGCTCATTTATTTATTCATTCCTTAATAAAAACATTTTCAACAGAAAAAAGCCACTGAAAACTTAATTTCTTCCTGTAAAACAAAATTTTCAACAATTTCTGAGCATTTTGCTATTATTAGTATTTTATCTCTCTTCCTCTAGGTAAAATGCAGTTCTAAAGCAGTGATAGAATCGTTGCATGAATATGACTTTAACATCTGAAATTCACTGGGGTGTTCAAACTACCAGAGTGGGCAGTAATTTTCTTTGCACCTTTAGAAAGCAACCTGCAAACCAAGCTGTGAACGCGTGTTATAGCATCACCAGTCAAGCCTCACCCCAGCAGTTCTAACATGTAGCTGCCAAAACCTGAAATCCATAAATAGGAAGATCTGGAAAGTTTAACCAGAAAGTTGAAGGAGGGACTCTGAAAATCACTCGGAGCTTGTAGGGTTGAAACAGGAGCTAAACACGCGCTAATATTTCCTTTCATGCAATGGAATTCCCCTTAGGTTCTATTGCTTTATATTCCTTGCCACACCAAATCAAATCCACGCTAACGATCACCAAGATTTCTGCCTGGAGAAAAGCTGAAAGGACCAAACAGACACAAATGACAAAGCAGTAATGTAGTTCTTTGTTCCCAGGAGAATCAGTGGTTTCTGAGTGGGTGAAAATGCACTTAAAAATCATTCTGATTAACACAGGGAAAGCTACCCTCTCAATTAACTCACTCTTATTAAAGCCTATTTTCCAACCGTCAATTGTCATAAACCCATCCACATAAAACAGCCTGTTAACACAGTGGGGAAAAATGTGCCTCCAACTTTTGAAGTCTAGCAACTTTCCCTAGAAAGTTCGAATAACACTTGTGATGGATCCCACAAGGCGTTGTCCAGACTGGCGCTGGCCAACAGAATTATAATGCGAGCCACGTGTGCAACTTAACATTTTCTAGTAGCCACAGGTGAGACAGGTAAAATTAATTTAAACAGCATCTCACACTTAACCCAATACAGCCAAAATAGTCTTTCAACATATAATCAATATGTAAAATTACTGAGCTATTTTACCTTTTCTTATACTAAGTCTTTGAACTCTGGTGTCTAGTTTACATTCTAGCACATTTCAAATCAGACACTACATTTTTACCAGAAATATTTGATTTGTATTTAAAGTTCATAAAATTTAGTTAAGAAGGTAAATTCACATACCCAAGCTATTCCAAACATACCTAAAGAGGCTTTCAATAACTGAATCGAGTACCTTTTAAAATTAATTTAAATTAAATAAATTAAGAATTCCATTTCTCTGCTGCACTTGCTATTCCCAGTGTTAGTGACGACCACCTACGCTGCGGGTTAGATGCTGGGGCGCCGCCACGCCAGGGGCGTAGGGGAGGTGGGACAAGCTCTCCCTGTCCTTTCAGAAACAGCATAAACTCTGGATAGATGATGACTGTGTATGACCCACGTTCCTCTTTCTTCGTTTTCCCAACAGCAATGGTCAGAGTCCTCCAAACTGGAGGCCACTTAACAGAGGACACGGGGTTCTTTCCTGCCCTCTGTACTCAAAAACCATGAGCCTTCCACAGCAAGAATACAGAGGCTCCATTCAATAAAATCTTTTACTACTTCTCTCTCTCTCTCTTTCACGACCTAACAAATTTCCCCGGGATCTGAGAAACAAGTTGGTCCAGGATGCTACTTTGCAGTTCCAGCTTTCCTCCCCAACACAAATTATCACTGTGCACGGCAACCTCTTCTTATGTGGACCGCTCTTGAATTGGCCACAATCATTCTTAGGAGATATCTAAAAAATATCAATCGGCTGCAACTCCTGAAGCTCTGGGCACTCTGTTGCATATGACTTATTTCCACCATCTAGAATTTGAACCGTAAAATAGAGGTTGCAACTTCTCCAAAGGATAATTTGCACTCCCGAGAGGAAAGATGTATATCGAATTAGGAGAAAACAGAATTAAAAGCAAAGTTGAAATACATGATTCTAAGTTCCTTCGGAGCACGTCTGTGTCTGATGTGCCAACCTGACTCCCAGGCTGTGGGTAAAGCAGTTGTTGAAAAGTGACAGAGGCTTCTTAGGCTGTGACTGACATTTCGCCCAAAGGAACCCTTCTTAAAAGGAAGAATGAGGACCCTGGATAAGACACACGCCCCGACACCGTATCAGCAACCTCTTGCAAGACTCACCGTCCAGCTTAACACAACTTGCATTTATTCTATGACCAATTCCAGCCATCCTTGTCTGCTCGCCTCGTCCTGCTCGCAAGCCCGAACAAACATACTCACTCCTTCCTCCACACTGATTCTTCCCCCAGAAAAGTACAAAGAAGTGGGTGGGGCCGACCCGAGTCTCACTCTCCTTGGCTACCAAACGGAGACAACTGTGCTGACTGATGAGGTTCTGAGTAAATCAGGTGAGTTAAAATGCGTGAAGAACCATGGTTCAAAGGCCAACGCTGCTTCCCTTTCCACTTCTTTTGCCAGGCCCTAAAGAATAAACACGCATTGTCTCACTGTGTGACAACATTTTACATACATGACATCACCGGGAGACAGAAGAATGGTATGAACCGTTTTCCTCGGATCATGCCAGAAAAGTAAGTCAATCTAATTTCAAAGGCTAGCTTTGAATGTGTCCCATTTAGATCCCAGGGCAAATACTGATAGAATGAAAATCTCCATAGGACCCTGAGTATCTTACGACCTAAACAAAAATCCCACTGGCTTCAAACCACTGTTGATAAATACTTTCCAGTTCGATACAGGTGTTTAGAAAACCTGTTGCAGTTTTCTTACCCTGACTGCAGGGTTTTAACTCTACCATCCTGCCCAGGTGCTTTGAGCAGGTCCCTCCCACCCCTGGAGGCAGCTGCGGTGCTCCGGGGCTTCCCGTCCCGCCTGCTGGGGGCCCAGGCCAAGTCTGCCCAGCCCACGCTGGCCTCACCTCCTCAGCAGACCCTGCCCTTGAGCATGGATCCAGGTCTTGTTCTTCACAATCCCTTGTTTCTGGGTTGATGGTTCACTGGAGTTTGGACTTTGATTTTCCTGTGTCCACGTCCACAGCTGGGGGCCTACCCCACCTTCATCTGCCTCTGCGTGCCCCACACCACACAGGAGCCCCAGGCCCTCCCAAATGCTGCCCGAGCAGGGAACCAGACATGTCTAGTTCACCCCTATATCCCTTGCACCTAGAATAGGGCTCACAGTTGAGCGCCTCTTAAGTATGTACTGAACAGGTGAATGAGCCTCGTTAGACAGTTTCACTCAAAGCATTTCTAATGCCAACACAAATCCATCTTTTGTCCTGTGGCGTTTTTTGTTTTTATTTTGTTTTGTTTTTTCAGACAGGGTCTCACTCTGTCACCTGGGCTAGAGTGCAGTGGCATCAGCCTAGCTCACAGCAACCTCAAATTCCTGGGCTCAAGTATTCCTCCT
This sequence comes from Indri indri, assembly GCA_004363605.1. NCBI lineage: Eukaryota > Metazoa > Chordata > Mammalia > Primates > Indriidae > Indri > Indri indri. The sequence goes on along the minus strand of RJWJ010036372.1, from coordinate 1,213 downwards.
GCTTCAGCTTCCTGAGTAGCTGGGACTACAGACCTGTGCCACTATGCCCAGTTAATTTTTTTCTATTTTTAGTAGAGACAGGGTCTTGCTCTTACTCAGGCTGGTCTTGAACTCCTGAGCTCAAGCAATCTTCCCACCTTCAGCCTCCCAGAGGGCTAGGATTGTCCTGGGTTTTCATCTAGGGCCGTCAACTGACATTGACAAAGTTTTCATCTGTCTACATAAAAATCTCACCTACAGCGGCCAGCACTGCCCAGTCTCCTCTGCAGGAGATGTGCTGGCTGCCCTGTTATCCAGTTCTGTGACTTCTTTTTAAGCCTTATTCCAGTACGTTCCAAGTTCCTAGAACACCTTGTCTACTATGATCCCATCTCATCAAGTCCGTCACCTATCTACTTTATAATGTGTTTATACTTATTCTGACAATACCACCATTCCTCAAAAATGCTTTAGGAACACTTCTTTTAGAACTTTCAGAATAAGTTACAGATAACGGTTTATTGCCATTTCTTGTCCTTGGCCGAAAACAGTATCAAGTATAATTTGTCAGACTTGATGCCGAATGTCAGCTATTTCCAAAATTTAAATCCCACCTCAAGGCTCAAAGTTGTTCATTACTCTAATTATCTATGTAACGTTTCTCTCCCAGCTAGACTAAGAAAGTGGGGGCACGGGCTACGTTTGTATTGGTGACTGCACGACCCCAAGCACACTGCCCGATACACTACAGATACGCAACTAATAACTGCTTGGCGGATGAATGAACAAATGGTCTGAAGACCTTTATAAAAGATTTTTCGTTGATTACCACAAATATGTGCCTGGCACTGCTAGATGCTGAGAATATGGAAATAAGTGAGAAAAGAATAAAATCTCTATCATCTATAAGGAGCTTACAGTCTTTAGGGGAAAAAAAAACTTAAAGGGAAAAAAAACTGTCATTTATTGTCGACTGGAACTGGTATGTGACAGGCACATATACTGTTTCATTTACACTTCCCAGCAATCGAATATGCGTGAAACTTTAATTCCCATTTTAAAGACTAAAAACTTGGGATTCAGCAATGTTACATAACCTGCATAATGTTAATAAGTGACAGGCTTGGAACCAGAGCCTACTGACAGCAGAGTCTAGGTCTTTTCTTTGATCACACCATGCAGCGGTTAAACAATTCAGTTAAACGGTTTGTCCATGAAGGCCATGACTTCTGAA
>RJWJ010036371.1:0-16126 GCA_004363605.1 Indri indri | reverse complement strand
CGTGAGCCACTGCGCCTGGCCTTAAAAAAATGTTTTGAGTAAAGGCAACTTACTGCTCCTTATGATAAACACCATGAATGATATATTAACAAGAGAGAAGTTTACTAAATGAAAAAATTTTTCCATACCAGATTTAAATTAAAACTAAAAACTAGAAAGTTAGAGAAACATATACAAACTCTTCCCCTTCCCTAAACTTCCAAAAGACTAGACTTGCTAAAATTATAAAACTTTATATTAGGTAAATGTAGCAGAAAAGCCATGCCCCTCTTCTATTATTACACATCTAGGATCCAGAAGCATTTATGTATCCTAGATTTACCTTATATAATAATAAAAAAACAAGATTAAGAATTAAAACTGAACTTAACCTATTTCCCCCTACAAAAGATTTAATGAGTAAACATTTAGAGTTCTAGTACAGGGGCCCACAAATTTTTCTTTAGAGAAATAGTCAGCAGATACTTCAGGCTTTGTGGACCATACAGTCTCTATCTCAACTACTCATAAACAACACAGCAACAGCTATAAGCAAATAAGCATGGTTGTGTTCCAATAATACCTTATAAAAACTGCCAGCAGGAGAGATTTGACCCACAAACTGTAGGTTACCAAACCACTATTCTAATCCAAAAAATTTAACAGTAGAACAAGACAAGCGATTCAATTAAATGAAATAGGCAAGTCTGTACTAATTCCTTGGGCCCCAGTTAATTGATTTCTTAAATGAGATTTACTAACAGTTTCTCTGTCTCCTTAAAAAGCAGAAATGCTTTTTATGTAAGAGGAATATGGTCATATTAAAGGATTATCCAAACTCTTCAATTGTACTGTGGGATAATTCAAGAACCACAAAAGACTCAATAAAGCTTTTTTAAAAAATGTGATGTCATTAAACTGGTTAACCAGGATTTAGAATCAAAGAATTTTATAATTAAAAAAAAATCCAGAATTTAACCCTTATTTTATTCAGAATTAAGAAAGGCTCATAAAGATTATTATAAACTGCCTCGATTTCTTTGAAATAAAGCTAGAAGGAAGATAAGTGTATTGGTTAAAGACAAGTAAAAAAGTAATTTTTTCTGTGGAGAATGTATTTGTTAAAGTAATGCAGTTAATTTTAATTAATAATTTAAGAATTAAAAAGGTACTTTGGAGTTATATATTTTTCTGTCACTACACTCAGATACAGACTATGCACAGTGGCTCATGCCTATAATCCCAGTTCTTTGGGAGGCTGAGGTGGAAGGATTGCTGGAGCCCAGGAATTTGAGGCTGCTGTGAACTATGATCACACCACTACACTCCAGTCTAGGCAACGGAGCGACTCCATCTCTAAAAAAAAAAAAGTCAGATATTAATACAATCATACATAAAGAAATGGAAAAGAAAAGTGGCCTAATCTAAGATCCATAAATAGTGGAGGAGCCTAAACTACAATTCAGGTCTTCTGATTTTCAGGTCAGGATTCTTTTCCTATTCCGTAGCTATCTATGTCAAATAACTGCATTCCAAGACACAACAAATCCAACCTCCAGTATTCTCCAACTGTCATTATTATGTTATAAACTCTACCTGCTTACCCATTTTATTAAAGAAAAACATCAGTAGCATTAAAATGTGACACAAATCTCAGCTTCAATGCTTGTCTAAAATCACTTTCTCAAAGGCATACCATCTAGAACCTTTGGAAAATGAAACAAGACAATTCTCTACCCTTCCATCTAATGCCCAGCTGTAATGACACTTGTACTTTCCCTACACCTTAAATAATTCCATCGAGAATATTTTTTCTCAAAGTTCTTAACTGTACTTGTGACTACAGCCCCCCCCTTTTAACCTCCTTAGACTTTTAACGTCTGCTCTATAGCCTGCGCATAAAAGGTGGCGAATATTTGTTGAATAAATGAATGCACGTAGAAAGTGTTAATTATGACCTTTAATGAAGTAGGCTCAAGCCATTTGACTACCATTATTTAACTTGACAGTCAGGAAAATTATCTTAACTTGCTAGATGTATACGTTATTGTGATAAGTACCACAAAAAGCTTTTACAAAGTTTCTAAAGACTTTATAATCACTAGAAATGACGTCGTGCTGGCTCAGAGTACGGTAAGAAGAAATGTTTACTCATACGAAGCAAATGCTACCCCAGAAAAGTCTTCCTTTCCTTGAGAGAAGGACTGGAAATAGTTCTCCACAGGGAAGGCAATATCTACTCGGTCTCTCCACTGCTCCCTTCTGGAACCTCGTCTCGAGGGTTGCGCGCAGAAAAGGCACGGGCCTCCGAGGAACCTAGCCCGATGGCGGGGTTGGGGCCCCGCTCCCGGTTGACCACTGGCGCTGCAGGAGCCGCAGGGCGGGTCCGGGGAGCGGCCCGCGGACTAGGAGGACCCCAACCTCCTGACCTTCCTCGCGCGCCCGGCGTCCGGGGCTCCCGCTGGCGGGCAGAGTCCACGCCTACCTGTTGTGCTCAGGGGAAGTCAGCCTTCCCCGGAGACCGGGAGGAAAGACCGATAACACCAAACACTAGCCGACCCCGCGCCCTAGTCCCTCCTCAGCGGGCTCCGGCCCCTTGGCCACGACACCTAGGCCCTCGACCCGTTCCCGCTCCCAGGGTCCCAGCTGCCTTCGCGACCACATCGCTGCCGCGACCACCCCGGGGATCCCCAAGCCGCTCAACTGGCTGTGCTAGCCCGGGTGAGTTGTCCCACCCAGCCGGCAGGCAGCCTGGACAACGCGCCCCCTTGCGCCCGGAGCCACCCCCATCCCGGGATTCCCGACTGCTTGCCTTCGGGAGTCCCCCTCAGCTCAGCGCCCGTCAGAGTCCGGCCACGTTACCGGCTGCTCCGCAAAGCAAGGTAGTGCCTGGATTTGCCCCGGACTGCGACTGCGAGGCAGTGGGGCGGGAGGGGCGCGCGCGGGGCGGGGCCGGAAAGCTAGCAGTAACGAGCACGGCGGGAGCCAGCGATTGGGAGCGCGCCCTGCGCCGCGCCGCCGGTTCTGAGGCGCCGCCAGTCGGTTTCCGAGCCATCGAGCGCCCACTCTGGCAGGCATGACTGCTCCACCACCGAAGGAGCGATGGAGGAGATCGCGGCCCTAGAGGAGGCGAGGACAGCGGCTTTGCAGTCCGGTATTCTGGCCACAACTATTTTTGTTTGTTTTTCTTGCAGGCCAGATCCGTGGGTGCAGTATTGGGGCATCTGAAGGCAAAGACACAGCTGGAGCCTGGAGAAATTCCGACAGGGCCAGTGCTGTGAGTGTAAATGGTGGAATGCTACACGTGGAAGGGCCCCTCGGGAACCTTGACTGTGGAGCCTGAGGTAAAGTGACTTGCTCAAGGTCACACACTGAGTCGATGGCGGAACTGAGACTAACAGCTTCTAGGCTTGAGTCATGTGCGTTTTCCCACTATAGTCAGCGTTTCGAATATAATTATTCAATTTTTATTTTTAATCAATCTCAAACTTACAAAAAATTTGCAAGTATAATATGAAGAACTTTTTTCCTGAACTTTTGAGTTTAAGTTGCCGACACTACGCCATATTGTCCCTAAGTATCTTTTACATAATCACAATATAGCTATCAAAATCAAAACATTTACGTGATACATTATGTTTTGCCAATTGTCCCAATAATATGCTTTACGGTAAAAAGATTCAGTTCAGAATCAAGCATTGTATTTACTTGTCACATATCTTTATTTGCCTCTAATCTGGAGCACTTCCTCAGTCTGTCCTTGACTTTCATATCCTTGACACTTTTGAAGATTCCTAGCCAGTTATTTTTGTGGAATGGACTTCACTTTAGGTCTGTCTGATATTTATTCAAGATTCAGAGTAGGTATGACAGGACTCTCACAGAAGTCATGCTGTCTACTTCTCATTGCATCTTAACAGGTGGCACGATTTTAATTTCTCTCATTACTGATGTTTAATAAGGTGGTGTCTGCCAGGCTTCTCCACTGTAAAGTTATTTTTTTCCCTTTGTAACTAATATTTTGTGGGAGAGAGTCTTTTAAACTGTCTTGCTTCAAGATATTTGTAAATTTCTTATTTATCATCAAACTTTCAATTACTATATTTATATAAGTATTGATCCAGAGTTTCCTGTTTTGTTAATTGGGTTATAATCTGTTTCTATCATTATTTATTTTGATGCTCAAATTGTCCCAAGTTTAGTCAATAGGAGCCCCATTCATTCTAGCTTCTGTGTTTTCATGTGTGTGTTTTAAATTCTTTAAATATTTTAAAGCATTTTAAAAATACAGAATTAAAAGAGTTTTATATACTATATATGCATCACCCAGATTCTACATTAACGTCTTACTATTCTGTGCCCTTTTGACACATCCCCATCATTCTTTGAGCACTCTGCTTACTTTCTGGCACAATATGATGTTCCAGGGTCATCTTGTCCCAGCCTTGGATGCAGCCATTTATCCAGGATCCCTGATTCCCTATAATGGAGAATGGTATTTACAAGCACTAAGTGTACTCACTGCTACTGGGGTATCACAGCCCAGGCTGTCTCAGTGGATGCAGCTAGGGAATATTTATCTATATATGTATACTTACACACATTTATAGCTATATTTAACAATATATACTGAAAAATCATATGTTCACAGTAATAACTTCAATCCAGCATCAGTTCATTCTAGTTTCTGCCCTTCCACATTTGTAACTACTTTCTCCTACAGAGAGAAACCTGGCTCCCATTGTCCTTGAGATATTTACTTATTTGAACAACTCCCCTATATGTAACCAATCACCCATAGCTGCCATCTGTTCCTTTGGAGGATGCTGCCCTTACCCCAGTAAGGTTCTGAAATCCCAAAATTAGCCACCTCAAACCCCACACATCCATTTCCTTACCCCTGGTCCCACACCCTGTGTTCATGTTCAGCCCCTAAGCCCTCCTCACCCTGCTGAGACCCCAACATCCCTTGCCAAGCATCCCCCTTAATATCCTACTTACTCCACTTAATATATGTAGACATATACACTACATATGTATTAGTTATATATTATTCTTTACAAAGCCCCATACACACTATATATGTGTGTGTATGTATTAGTACATATATATAGTTGTACTAATATATACACACTATAGATATGTATATATTGGTATATACACACTATATATGTATATATTAGTATATATTAGTACAACTATATATATGTACTAATACTATATATATGTATATGTTAGTACATATTAGTACAACTATATATATGTACTAATACATACACACACATATTTAGTGTGTATGGGGTTTTGTAAAGAATAATACACATGCACTATATAATGTATATATACAGTGTGTATGTATAAGGTACTATAAAGAGTAATATATATACCTAATATATGATATATAGGATACATATTGTATATATGTGTATAGGGGATTGTAAAGTACCCTAAAAAAGGTACAAAAGTATTAGAGGATCCTGAAAGAGAGGGCAATTACTATGAAGTTTAATTGAGCAGCTCATGAAGCGTTTAAAGAAAGAGATGATATTTAAGATGGGCTTTGAAGGGTACATAAGAATGGATGAGTAGGATATGCTCTACTAGATATTGAAAAAACTCTAGAAATTAGTTTCAGTGGGGCCAAAGCAGAGAAAGTAATTCATTTTGACTGAGTATGTGGTACAAAAATAACAACACTAGAATTTTAGAGCTGGAAGGGATAATATGTATCATTGAGTCCAACCACTAGTTTTATAGAAGATTCAAAGATGGCTCCAAACTTTGAGCCAAGTGACTAAGAGAATGAAATTAGAAGATAGACTCAGTATGGAAGGGAAAATAATGAGTTTAATTTTAAACATGTCACATTGGAGGTGACAGTAAAGGCTTCTCAGGGGAAATATGGGACTACAGCTTAGAAGAGGGGTCAGAGCAAGCGATGTAGATTCAGAACTTTTCCACCTGGAGCTGACAACTGACACAATGAAAGAGAAAAAAAATAAAGAGAGAAAACAAGGACAGAACTCTGAAAAACACCAGTTTCATTACCTTAATTAAATAGAAATATGTCCTACTTTTGAACTACTATTATACTTTGATTATACATTGTTCAATCTCAAATTGAAATTTTGAGTAACAGTAAAGAGGCAGCTATATTATAATTAGTAGAAAGAACATAGCTTTGGAATCGACGACTTGTGTTCAAATTCTAATTACACTAGTTAGTTGGCATGACCTAGGGAAAACCACTTCATATCTCTGAAGCTCAGTTTCCTCACTCATAAAATGAGAATACTATCTCTTTCCTTGGGGTGTTCTGAGGATTTGAGATACAATATAAATAACCTAGCCTATTGCTCATTGCCAAATGATAGCTAGAATTATTAGGCATTTACCTTAACTCCCCACCCTCAACTTACTCCAGCTTGTCAACTCAGCTGGTGTCACTGTCTGGCATACAGAAGGCACTTTAGATATTTGTTGAAGGAATGAAGAATTTGATATACTTTCTATTTATTTTATACTCATCACTATAAATCATTATACTGCATTTTCTTGGCTTTCTATAACAATAATTTTCCCGTCAATAAATGAAACATTCTCAAAAGTAGAACTGGTCATATTTAATGGTGTATTTAAAAATCAGAAAGTCAGCCAGTGGTTACCCATTTAACATACTATGTGATATCCTGTTTTAATTTATTGTTCAAACATATCTGATGCAATGATTTTACGTTCCAACCAGCATACATTTGGGAAACTGAAAATAATAGATTACCTTTAAGATTACTTCTACCCCTGCGATTATAAAATTCAATGATGGTAGAACAATGTTGCTCAAACAGTGGAATTCTAGTGTACCCATGGAACTCTAGGGTCCTCCTCTTGATTATACCCCTCAAGAGGTTATTAGAATTTCCTTTAAAAGCTATTCTTAAACAAAGTTGAGAAACACTACAGATTAATATATTATGGCCATTTCTTAGAGATGTTATGCATATTAGTAGGCTGCATTTAATGCACTGTTTCCCAAATCTATTTGCCAATGGAATATATCTTTTTTCTTTTTAAAGGAATGCAAACTAACAGCTTTTAGAACTAATGTTCCCAGGAGCAGACTTTGGAAAATGCATCTCTGGAAGTTTGTTACTAGTGACCCACTCTAGTTGTGCTAGGTTGCTTAATGTTGACAAAACCATTGAGGAGACTGGAGTATACATGTGGCAAGCTCATGTCACAAAATTCATGGGTTGGGCACAGCTTCCACTCTGTTGATTTCAATGTGATCTGAAGCCTGAAATGACACTGATACCCCACTCTAACAAAAGATCCACTGGCCCTTTGTGATACAGCTTTCCACTTTTCGGTCTATCAGGCATTATTGTCAATATACTGCTGAGCTTGCTGTAATATGTGACAGTTTGTAACACTAAATTTCTAATGAGAACTTTTGACCATGGGTAGGATTTCCCTTAGTAGACAAACTACCACTGTAACTATTCAGTCAAGAAGTGCTTAAAACATAGCAGCAAGATCTTGACCTCTGATGGCAAGTAAGTAACAGCAGGCCATTTCACCTGAAGGAAGAGGTTAAACTCAGGCTTGTGCTTCTAAGCAGGAATACTGAGCAAAGGTAGATAGATCTGCAACTATGGATTTGATAATACTTTACACAAGAAACGACTGCAATTATGTTCATACCCGACTAGAACACCTAAGATCCCTTCCAAATCCTCATTCTCTGATCAGATGAAGAAATACAGTGCTTTACATGTGCCTAAACTTTATCGTTTTGTTCCGTAGTTGTTGTCATATTTTATAAACAAGCCATTTTATAAGCAACCTCTTTAGACTGCATTTTCCTCCCATGGAAAATTAGTCTGTTGTATTAGGGGTCTCTAAGATCTCCACTTTTAAAATTCCAATATTCTATTTTTACCCTTATAAAAATCTCTTCAAAGTAAATAGAGCAGTTATTATTTTGAAGAAATATAAATCAGGGCCCAGAATAGCTAACTGGATTGTCCATGTTTGGAACAAGATTTTAGAAGTAAGATTTTAAAACAGGCCTTTTAAATCCTGTCAGATATCTTTTCCATATGATCATAGAATATATATTCAAAACTCTAACAATGTGTTAAACTAATAACATCCTTAAAAGTCTTTCTTTTATGTATATAGTCACATATGTAGTTACATATTTATTTTAGGTGTATAGTCACATATTTATTTTAAAATATTAACATCAACTTGAAAATACAATTTTTTTAGACTCAAGGAAACTAAAACATAATCCTACTACTTCCACATGACAATAATTTTATTTGGTTTTCTTTGAACTGTTACATGTCTATGCAAAGTTACATGCATGTGGCATATCAAATTTGTATTCATAGTAATTTCATCACCATTGGCCATATAAACATCAGTTTCTGGGTATAATGTTGCTAGCGCTCAATCACGTGGGTCTAAGGGGAAGGGAAAGTTACTATGATCATCAACATTGGTTTGAAAAACCTATTCTCTCCTATGGTAGGTAAGTGTACTTGGCAAGGGCTGAAAAGTACTTAAAATGATTCTGTAGCCTGTTATGATTACCCTTTCCCCTCATATCTGGCTTTAAAATCTCATGGTTAGAATCAGTCCTCTGGTTTTCATTAAAAAAGACAGGAAGAGAAAATTCAGGAAGTCAATGTCAAGATACTGTAACCTGAGGTGGGAGAGAAGACCCTGGAGATTGCCTCTGGCTTATTTCTTGAATACAGTTTTCATCTTGGAAGGCAGGGAAGATGTGACCCTGAAGGAGTGAACAGCAGGACAGGAAGCTTCCAGTGAGCAGGGGAAGATGAGGCAGCAACACACCTGCAGTGGCCAGAGAGAGCCAGGGATAATGGGATCCAGGGCAGACTCTTTAAGTAGTGGGAAGGAGGTGTCCGTGGGGAATCAATACAAGTGGGGCTGAAAGAATTAGAAGAGAGTCTTTGGTCTGCTTGTCAATTTTTCCCTGCCAGAAAGTCCCTGATGGGAACCACAGGAAATACCATCGTAAGCCAAATTAATCACAAAGTTAATCTATCAAGGTGAAGGAGCAAAAGTTAATGACATTACCAGCTCAGTTCTAAACATGAGCCAAAACCCAAAGAATGGGATAGGTCAAGCCAGAGCTAGAAATAGGGAGGAGGGCTATGCTAACTAAATATTACACAAACCCTCAACTTCTGCTGGAGCTCTTTAGGCAACGCAGCTGTTTACATGTAGACAAGTAACTTAAGATAATAAGTTAGTGATTTCATTTAGGAATGTTTCATCCTTTAGAGAAGTAGCATACAAGGCATCCCACAGAAATCCTTTTCACCAATTGGAGATATATTTGAATGTGAAAACTGACAATAGATGATCGTCCACTTAAAAATCAAATATTTTAGAATGATCATCACATGACAACATGGAGACTCACATAATTCGTAATAAAATTCATAATTTGAGATTACTTGTTTAGCTCAAGAAATTGAACTTACCCAGCAAAAGGGCAAAACTCTACATAATTGAGTATTCTTGCTGAATTATCACATATGATGGAAAAACTATACAATTATAAAAAGTACCTGTGGGAATTCTTATTAGTTACCGTGTTTAGGAATATAGATCTACTATTAACTGCTTTGGGACTCATTATTCTTGAAGCAAATCCTAATAAAAATTACTTCAAATGTCAAACTTCTTTTTTAGCTATAAACTTAAAGGGGAGAACCTTATCTAGATGCAAATAAATTTAACTGACCAGTACGAACAGTAGCTTCAAATTGAATTACCCATGTAATATGGTTAAGGTAATCAGTGGAGCCTGAGTCAGGAAGAAAAAGAAAAATGTTAATAATATGGAATAGAATTATATACTCTTGAATTCAATTTGCCAACCTACAGGCATTCACAGACCAGAGGACAAATCTACTTATAGACCATACTTGCTTATCTTAATAATATTTTATTGACTACACTTTTCTCCTTTTGTTTGCTTCCTCTCTGTTATGCTCTATGAGACCAAAATCAAGAAAGACATTTTCTTAAATACGTATAGTAAAATATTAAATTTTTAAAAAGCAAAATATAAATTTCTTTATGCTAATTGAACTATGTTAAAATGTGTGTTAAGATCAAAGATTATAAAGGAACAAACAAAAATGAAGTAATCGTATTTGAACAATGAGATTATGAGCTTTTTTATCTTTTCAATATTTGTAATTGTTTTATAGCTTTTACAAAATGAAAAGGGGGAAGCATTTTTAAAAATTTTCTCTTCGTAATTTCCTGGTGCAATTTTTTCCCCTTTGGAAAGGTACTTTACACATAGTATGTGCTCAGCACAAACTTGTTGAGTAAGTGTACAAAATGGCAACTAAAATTGCTGTCAGATCTTCTTTAGGGAGAAGCCAAATGATGGCTCTGGCTGGGGTGAGGTAAGGATAAAATAAGTCAGTATTTACTCATCCACCTGCCCAGGGGCCTCTGATTGCCTATCCCTGCTTCCCTGAGCTGGAATTAGAGTTTTATTAGGAGGGTGTCCATATAACTTATTGTCTACTGGGACACTTTTGAGAGTGAAAAGGAAAGTTATTAATAAATATGTTGAGTTCTTAGATATGACATCTAAAGCAAAAGGAACTAAAGGAAAAAAATAAATAAATTGGACCTCATCCAAATTAAAAACTTGTGATTCAAAGGACATTATCCAAAAAATGAATAGATAACCCATAAAATAGAGGAAAATATTTGCAAATCATTTATCTAATAAGCCTATTATCTAGAATAAAGAAAGAACTCTTGCAATCAATGATAAAAGCAATTAAAAAAAAGGCAAAGAATTTGAATGAACATTTCTCCAAAGAATATATACAAATGGGCAATAAGCACATGAAAATACATTCAACATTGTTAGTCATTAAGGAAATGTAAAGTAAAACACAGTAAGATACCACTTCACACCCACTAGGATGACTATAATTTTAAAAAATGGAAAACAACAGGTTTTGATGAGGAAGTAGAGAAATTGGAACTCTATGCACTGCTAGCCAAAATGTAAAATGATGCAGCTGTTTTGGAAAACAGTTTGGCAGTTTCTCAAAAAGTTGAACATATTTTGGGGTACCGACATGCTAGAAGCTCTGACTTGGGTGGGGCAAAGGCAATATACATAACCTAAACATTTGTACCCCTGTAATATGCTGAAATAAAAAAAAGTTGAACATAGAGTTAACATCTGACCCCAAAATTACACTTCTAGAAGTGGTATATACCCAAAAGAATTGAAAACATACATGCACACAACAAACTTGTACTCAAATGTTCATAGCAGGATTATTTCAAAATGTGGAAACAATGCAAATGTCTGCAGGCATACTTCATTTTATTGGACTTCACTTTATTGTCCTTCCCAGACATTGCATTTTTTTGGAACAAATTGAAGGATTGTGGCAACTTTTTCATTATTATTATTATATTTGTTATGGTGATCTGTGATCTGTGATCTCGATGTTAACTATTGTAATTGTTTTGGAGTGCCACACACTGTGCCCATATAAGACAACGAACTTAATTGATAAATGTTGTGTGTGTTCTGACTACTCTATTGACCAGCCCATTCCCCAGTCTCTGTCCCTCTTCTCAGGCCTCCCTATTCCCTGAGACTCAACAATATTGAAATTAGGCCAATTAATAACCCTGAAATGGCCTCTAATTGTTCAAGTGAAAGGAAGAGTCACACATCTCTCACTTTAAATTCAAAAGTTACAAATGATTCAACTTAATGAGGAAAGTATATCAAAAGCCAAGACAGCCTGAAAGCTAAGTCTCTTGGGTCAAACAGCCAAGTTCTGAATGCAAAGAAAAAGTTCTCGAAAAAAATTAAAAGCTCTGCTCTGATCAACACACAAATAATAAAAAAGCAAAACAAGGCCGGGTGCAGTGGCTCACGCCTGTAATCCTAGCACTCTGGAGGCTGAGGCGGGTAGATCCTTCGAGCTCAGGAGTTCAAGACCAGCCTGAGCAAGAGCAAAACCCTGTCTCTACTAAAAATAGAAAGAAATTACTTGGACAGCTAAAAATATATAGAAAAAATTAGCTGGGCATGGTGGCATATGCCTGTAGTCCCAGCTACTCGGGAGGCTGAGGCAGAAGGATTGGTTGAGCCCAGGAGTTTGAGGTTGCTGTGAGCTTGACTGACACCATGGCACTCTAGCCCGGGCAACAGAGCGAGACTCTGACTCAAAAAAAAAACACAACCAGTTGTGATTCATGGGAGGAGGTAAAAATATCAACATTAATAGTAGTTTGGAAGAATTTGATCCCAACCCTCATAGATCACCCTCAGGGATTTAAGATGTCAGTGAAGGAAGTAACTGTAGATGTGGTAGTAATAGCAAGAGAACTAGAATTAGAAGTGGAGCCTGAAAGATGTGACTGAATTGCTGCAATCTCATGATAAAACAAATGGATGAGGAACTGCTTCTTATGGACAAGCAAAGAAAATGGTTTCTTGAGATGGAATCTACTCCTAGTGAAGATGCTGTGAAGATTGTTGAAATGACAATAAAGGATTTAAAATATTACATAAACTTAGTCAACAAAGCAGCAGCAGGGTTTGAGAGGATCGAGTCCACTTTTGAAAGAAGTTCTGTGGGTACAATAATATCAACAGCATTGCATGCTACAGAGAAATCTTTCATGAAAGGAAGAGTCAAGCTATATGGCAAACTTCACTGTTGCCTTATTTTAAGAAATTCAGCCTGGGCAACATAGCGAGACACCCATCTCTACAAAAAAACAAAAAAATTAGCTGATGTGGTGACATGTACCTGTAGTCTTAGCCACTTGGGAGGCTGAGGCAGGAGGATCGCTTGAGCCCAGGAGTTTGAGGCTACAGTGAGCTATGATTGTGTCACTGCACTACAGCCTGGGCAACAGAGTAGGAACCTGTCTCACAGAAAAAAAAAAGTGCCACAGCCACCCAACCTTTAGCAACTACTCTGATCAGACAGCAGCCATCAACATTGAGGCAAGACCCTCTACCAGCAAAAAGATTACAGCTCGCTGAAGGCTCAGATGATTGTTAGCATTTTTTAGCAATGAAGTATTTTTAAAAAGTTTGTATTTTTGGAGAAAGGTTCCTGCTATATTGCCCAAGCTGGTATTAAACTCCTGGGCTCAAGCAATCCTCTCACCTCAGCCTCCTGAGTAGCTGGGACCACAGGCATCTGCCATTGTGCCTGGCTAATTTATTATTTTTTATGTTTTATAGAGACAAGGGTCTCACTATGTTGCCCAACTCCTGGCCTCAAGTGATCCTCCCACTTCAGCCTACTGAGTAGCTGGGATTACAGGCATAAGCCACTGTACCTGGCTAGCAATAAAGTATTTTTTAATTAAGATATGTACATTGTTTTTTAGATATAATCTATTTTATACTTAATAGACTATAGTGTAAACATAACTTTTATATACACTGGGAAACCAAAGTGCTACTTGCTTTATTATGATGGCCTGGAACCAAACCTGCAATATCTCCAAGGTAAACCTGTATTGACTGATGAATGGATAAACAAAATGTGGTATATCCATACAATGGAGTATCATTCAGTTATGAAAAGGAATGAAGTTCTGATACATGCTACAACATGGACGAACCTTGAAAACATTATGCTAAGTGAAAGAAGACAGAAGCAAAAGACCAAATATTATATGATTCCATTAAATAAAATGTCCAGAATAGTCAAATCAATAGAGACCAAAAATAGATTAATGGTTGGTAGAGGCTGAAGGTAGGGAGGAAATGGGGGTGACTGTAATGGGTATCGGTTTCTTTTTAGATGATGACGATGTTCTATAATTAGACAGTGGTGATGTATAACCTTGTACAACCTTTTTGCAATATTGTGCAATAAAACAATATTGTACAACCCTCTTAATATACTAAAAACCATCGAATTATATACTTTAATGTGAATTTTATGGTATGCAAAGTATATATTTTAAATAAGCTGCAACAGTGGGATGAACTGGAACTGAATGTAAAGTCATCCAAGATTAGGGACTCAATGCACTTCTGATCCTAAAAGGTAAATAATTGGAGAAAGTTGGGTTGGAGAAGATGCCCAAGTGTCTTCCTCAGAACAATATGTTTAAACCTGAAATCTAAAACTTTTAAGGAGAGGCTATAATATTACATATGGCTTCCGGATCATCCCAATTTTGCTTCATCTTGCCTAAATAATATGAAGCCAAATTTAGTGGTTCCATTTGATTTATATCACCATCTTTTACTTTATCTTTCCTAAAAAATATTCAGCCTTAATAAGTGTTTTGGTTGTGTTAACATCCCTTCTATCTCTCAATTTCTTTGCTTTATCTCTCCCAAACAATATTCAGCCTAAAATTACCATTATAATTCCATTCACATACCTTCTCTCACTTCCCTGAAAATTTTGTGCACTTCTCAGTGCCCTGTCTCCTTCATAATATAAACCCCTCTAGTCACTTTTTCTTTTCTCTTTTCCGTAATCAGCTTGCTGATTCTCCTAATAAGCCCATGTTATCCTCTAAAATAATCTATTGTTAATAAACTTTCCTATACTGCTAACCTTTTCCCAACAATCCTTTGATCTCTTTGCCATAAAGGAAACTCGACTTCTTCTGACTACACAGTCCCTTTGAGAGAAGAGATGCCTACTTCAAAACCAGGAAATGGAGCTGACTATCCCCTGGCTCTAGACTAAGGTCTTCAGACCATGATTCTCCTCTGCTCCTCCATGAAAGTTCACATCCTCTTAAAACATCACTCTCTCCCCATCCACAGCTCTACCTTTTGCTGACCTTCATACCATACTCTCAGAGTGATTAAAGATTTGGGCACAGGGTTATGTTCTGAGTCTTATCATCCTAGGTTACATTTATTGTAAGGTAACAAATATTTATATTTGTACTATCCAAATGGAGTAGTCACCCAACATACTAGCTTTTAAATTCCTTGACACTTCCACTGCAACTACACATTCCCATGACCCTGTTCTAGATGTTGTTATCACTCAGAATGGTTCTACCTCAGAGATCTCCTACTGTGAGCAGTTTTCAATCTTTCAACTTCTCCCACTCTTACTCTCTTTGAACTTACCCCTTCTAACTTCTTAAAAGTACTAGTCTTTCTGACTTCTCTTCATCTAGTCTGTTAGCTCCTTGCTGATTTTATTCCTTCCATGGCCAGTTTGGATTATGAGGTCAGTTGTTTCAGCTACTTTCTTACTAGCATTCACAATTCCTTCCCCTCCATGACCTTAATACATTGCATCTCTTCTGCCAGTCCCTGAATGTGGATCAACCCAACCATCTGCTTTTTCCAACCTGCTCTTGGACTGCCAAGAAAATTGCATAACCTTGCTTCCTAATTTACTGCATTATTTATGATTTAGTCTCAGCTAATTGGCTCAATTACCCATTCCCATAGTGGCTATGTCACATATTCACTACTACCCTCAAGCCATCTTCCTTTCTCCCAGATGATCAAGTCCTATGTTTTACAGCAAAAGTAGATGGCACGATGTCTGAAATCCATCAGAGGTCTCCTTTTCATCTTAAACTCAGCCATCTTTTCCTCCTAACTAAGAGGATACCCAAAGTTTTCCAAAAGCATCCTTCTGTCTATGCTTTTGATATGGGATTTTGCTCTATAAGTTATTGCCTCTCTTCTTTCTTCAATTTTCTTTACCTACTTCCTCTTCCTCTAGGAATATTCTAGGATTTTTAGCATCTTAAAAAAAATTCCCTTAATATGGCACTCTTATGCAACTACTGCTCTTCTATTTCCTTCCCTTAAGAGTTGTCTACACTTACTGTATTTTTTAGAGTCCCATTCAATTCTCAAGATATTTGGTTTATGTAATGCCAAGGGACCTGCATTCAATAATGTTCATAGTGACCTCCTAATTGTAAATCGCAATGGTTCTTTTACAGTACTTTCTTATTTTACCTCTCTAGTGGATTGGACATTGTTTACCACAAGCTACTTGGATAGAAATTATTCTTTCTCTTGGATTCCATGACATCTTTCTCTTCTAGGTTTTTCTCCTCTTTTCCCACCCTGTCAGACTCTTGATGGTAT
>RJWJ010036370.1:0-16122 GCA_004363605.1 Indri indri | reverse complement strand
CAACTGCAAAGATGTGGAAACAACCCAAATGTCCATCAATATATGAGTGGATTAACAAACTGTGGTATATGTATACCATGGAGTACTATTCAGCTTTAAGAAACAATGATGATATAGCACCTCTTGTATTCTCCTGAAAAGCACTGGAACACATTCTACTAAGTGAGTTATCCCAAGAATGGAAAAACAAGCACCACATGTACTCACCATCAAATTAGTATTCACTTAAGTGCACATATAAGAATAACATTTATTGGATGTTGGGCAGGGGGCGGGGAGGAGGGGATGGGTATATGCACAAACAATGAGTGCGATGCACACCTGGTCTGAGACAAAGGTACACTGCAGTGGAGGGAGGGCTATCAGCAAAAACCATCTGCAGCTGAGGGAGGGATAGGAAGGCTGCCCGAGCCCAGGATTCTCAACACGTAGAAACAAAGCAGAGGTCTGCCACCACTGGAAAAGTGACAGGACACGTGCCCCCACTCAAGAGGTGCCTCCAAAGGCCCTTCATTTATATAGGGCAGACTATAGCTGTGCAGGGGGTGAGGAAAATGTAACGAGGGCAGAAGTCTGAAGAACTAAGAAAGCCCACCCCCAAAAAGCAGATGAACAAAGCCTTCCTAAGAATGAGGCTAAATAGAGAGAACCAAGAAATCCAACCAGCCCTCACTGGGAGCGTCCACCAAATAACAAACAATAGCAATGTGCTGCTCGAGAAGGAATAAGACTGTGGGGAAAAATCCACACAACTGAGATGTGCAGTGCCTGCTAATAGCTGAGCACAGAACAGGAACACTGAAAAGAGCCCTGCAGTAATCCAGGCCTCACATTAAGCACAAAGAAGCAGCAGACTTCCATCAGAGGAATTTGAAGACTGGCGAGCTGAGGGTAACTATAGTGGCAACAACAATAACAAGCCCAGCTCAACTACTGAGAATCAGCAAGGGCCTGACAAAAGAATCAGTGTGCCCACTGCAGGTATAAATATTATGTATCTCCATTTCTACTGCTCCGTTACACAATATATCCAGTATTCAATGAAAAATCGTGACATTCAAAACAAAAGATATATATTCAGATAGGAAATCAGTCAACAGAACCAGATGCAGAAATGACTCAGATGTTTGAACTATCAGACAACCAAAGATTTTAAAATAACCATAAGTAAAGTGTTAAATGATTTAGTGAAAAAGGTGGACAAAATGTATTAATGGGAAATTTCAGCAGAGAGAATGAAAACTCTGAAAAAAGAATCAAATAGAAAATCTAGTGTACATGAGACAGAGAATTCATTCTACCAGCTTATCAGCAGACTGGACAAAAGAGAGAAAAGAGTCAGTGAACTTGAAGATAGGTCAATAGAAATTATCCAAACTCAACTGCAAAGAAAAAAAAAAAGTGAGGAAAAAAGAACAGATTATACAAAAGATGTGGAACACAATCAAATGTTCTAACATATATATACTTGTAGTACCAGACAAAAGACAGAGAACAGGACAGAAGGAATATTTGAAGAGATAAATTTTAAAATGAATAAAAGAAGATAAACCACAGATCCAAGAAGTTCAGAGAATCCAAGCAGTATAAATATCAAGAAAAGCAAATTGAGGCACATCACAGCCAAACTGCTGAAACTGTAGATAAGGGAAAATATTGAAAGGTAACAAGAGAAAAAAGAAACATTTCCTATAGAGGCGTAAAGGTAGGAATTAAAACAGATTTCTTAACAGAAATTACACAAGCAGAAGACAATGGAGTAACATCGTTAAAGAATTGAAAGGAAAAAAAAAATCTGTCAGGCCACAATTTTGTTTCTAGTGAAATACCTTTCAAAAATGAGGGCAAAATTAAGATTTTTCTAGACAAACAAAATCTGAGAAGAATTAACTGCCAGCAGTCCAGTATGACAAGAAATGTTAAAGGAGGTTGTTTAGGCAGAGGGAATATGGCACAAGATAGAAATTTCTACTTACACAAAGAAAGCCCCTGGGAAAAACATGGGTAAACATAAAAGACATTTTTCTAAATTTTAATCTCTTTAAAAGATTAATGACTTTGTGAAGTAAAAACACCTTTCATAAAATGTGTTAAAGTGAAATATATGAGAACAGTAGGACAAAGAACAAGAGGAGGAAATGGAAGTACATTACAGTAGGGTTCTTACATAATACAGGAAGGGCTATATTATTGTTTGAAACTGAATTGTGGTAAGCTAAAGAAGTGTAATGTAAACCCTAGAACAATGAAAATAGTTAAAAATAAGTATAACTAATAAACCAATAGAAGAGATGAAATAGAATCATAAAGAATACTCCATCCAAAAAGAAGACAATAAAAGGGGAACAAATGAACAGAAAACAAATGGAACATGTAGGAAAGAACTAGCAAGATGGCAAATTTAATACAAACATATCCATAATTACATTAATAATATAAACACATCAGTTAAAGGCAAAGATTGTCATATTGGATGAAGAAAAGCAAGACCAAATTATATGCTGCTTAAAGGAAACTCACTTTAAATATAAAGACTTAGATTGAGAGTAAGAGTGTGGAAAAAATGTATGATACTAATCAAATGAAAGCTAGAGTGGCTATATTAATATCAGACTATTAATAATTGGACTTCTAAACAAGGAAAATTACTGTTGATAAAGGGGTTAATTCATCCAGAAGACATGATGATCCAAAATGTGTATGCACTGAATTACAGAGTTCAAATACACAAATAGTAAGTGATGTTACAGTTAGTTTTGTTGATTGGTTTAGTTTGTGCCAGTAAGTTGATTAAAGTGTTGTGGCAAAGTTACTCCTCCCTTAATGCCCACTAGCACCACCACCTTCCTGCTTCCCCAAATTAAGTGACAACGGTCTTGATGATAAGGTCTACAACCAAAGACTGGACTATTTCTACCTCCCAAGAAAATGAAAATTTTCATAGCAACATTGCCCAAAGACATCTTCAAACAAGGAAATTTTGTATGAAAATGAATGAAAGGAAGTGGGAAAAAACTAGTAGCAACACATAGAGAAGTGAGGGAGGGTTAAAATTTTTCCAAAAATCTGAAATTAGATCCACTTTCATGACATCGTTTGTGCTCTAAGAACATTTACTTATTAATTAGGCTTAAACTGTTATCAAAAGACATTAAAATGAAGGGATTAATCTGCTAAGCAAACATGAATTCACAAACATCACTTTCACTGGTGGCTACATTGTCTGTGGAGACTCATTATTTAACTTCACACTTCATTCACCCCATTATTTCATCCTGGCAGGTAGCAGCCGAATGAAGTCAAGAGCTCTAGTCAGAATTCAGTCAACAAGGAAAAATGTTTACAATGGGAGAAGGAGATATAATGGGGAACAATTTCCTTCAGAGGAAAATGTTATTATTTAGTAACAATACATAATTTAGTCACAGATTTTTTTCCCATCACTTATAAATGTCATGGGCCTAGCTCACCAAATTTCCCCCATAACTGATCTGGTGTTATTAGTAATAATCTGAAACGCTTTTGGTTTCAAATGAAACCCTCTCACAGCACTATAAGTATAGAATAAAATCTTAATATTTCACTTCAGGAGATTAAAAAATGTGAGGATAATTTACACAGTGTTTTCTACTTTGGGGAAAAAGAAGGAAGCGTAAGTTGCATGAAAATAAAATATTTAAATGACTTAAGAGTCTAGTGACTCTTAAACTTAGGAGTTTAATGACTCATTCCAACAGTACTGGTCAAAATATTTGTATTCTTCCTTATATCCCCTAATACACACCTTACAATCTCACTTTAGTGACAAACATCAAATTGTTCTCTAAACACAGCTGTCTCCGTAACTTGATTTGTATGCTTTTGTGCAAGGTAATTAAAATAAAGCCTTTTGGATTCACTAAGTGAAAATCTAACCAATGTTTCATGCATAAAAGGCAGTCAATGAGCCCATTTTAAATAAAAATGTCATAATCACCAACCAGCTAAATTCCCTGAGGGCAGGATTCTGTTTCATTGGCTGCCACATCCCCCCAATACCTAGAATGATGTCCAACACATAACAGGTACTCAATAAATATTGTTAGATGAGGGAATATGAGAGAGCCTGCACCACAGGCTGCTGCAGAGAAGAAAATAAATATTCATGAATTCCGAGTCAATGCATATTGTGGTGACTATTAATCAAAATGTGAAACACACACACATATATCAAGAATGAAAAAATAAAGATAGGACTTTATACAGAAATCCCTGAGCTTTCTAATGTTAAAGGGAAACATTGTATGCATTATTTTAACATGCTGGTAGGGCAGGGAAAGAGTATTTAAGTACAAACCTTTTCTCATTTCACAAGTTATAACTCAGGGAAAGGATAATAATAAATGAAACTTCTTCTGATGCTGAGCTGGGTATATCCATAGTCCAGGGTTTCTAGTATGGTAAATTCTACTTTTAAGCTGATTGCTACAAAGAAAATAAAACTAGTAAACCAAATAAATGAAATAAGCAGAAAAGGATTTTTCCCGCATTTGTTGGTATCTGTAGCCTGTATTTTATTTACCTAAAAAGGATTTAGCCAGATTTGTGTCACCCTCAGAGTAATGAGTTCAATATAATTTCATCCTAGGGTTTTGCTCAGAAATAGGTCTCTCAAGTAAACTTAACAACAACAAAAAAAGTGGGGGAAAAAACCTCACATAACTCCATTACTTCATTCCCAAACTGCATATTTCAGAATCTCAGATCCACTATTTCTCACTTGCTACAGACTGAACTGAGTCCATCCCCCCACCCCCCGCAAAATTCATACATTGAAGCCCTAACCTCCAATGTGATGGTGTTTGAAATGGGGTCTTTGGAAATAATTAGGTTTAGATGAGGTCACTAGGGTGGAGACCTCATGATGGGATTAGTGCCCCTATAAGAAGAGACACTAGAAGCTTGCCTTCTCTTTTTCTCTCTCTGCCATGAGGGAACATGAGGGGAAGGCAGCCGTCTGCAAGCCACGAAGAGAGTCCTCACAGGAGAACCAAATCTGCTGGCACCTTGATCTTAGACATCCCAGACTGAAGAACTATGAGAAATAAATTCCTATTATTTTAGTCACCCAGCTCATGGTATTTTGCTATAGCAGCCCACACTGACTAAGACATGCTTTCAGAAATATAATAGAAATAATAGCAAAGCAAATATAACAATGCTATAGTCCCCATTGTTGAATGGTTAACCCTATATGAGGGTTTCGATAGGCACTGTCACATTTAGTCCTCATGACCTTTCCTGAGGGAGGCATTATTGTCATTGTCATTTTATACATGAATAAACTGAGGCTCAGAGAAATTAAGCAAATTGCCCAAGAAGTACTGGAGTCGTGATTTAAACCAGAGCCCTCTGACTGAAGAATCAGAAATCTTAAGTCCTAGACTGGATCACTCTTCAAACTTTTTATTAAATTGATTAATCCACCTCCTGATACAAAAGAACACATAAAGATTCCAAGACTCACACTAAGACTTTGACATTTAATAAGCAAAATAACAATGCTTTCTTTTCAAAAGAAGGAAGCTGCCCTCCTTGCTCACGAATGTGACAATGTTAAGATCCTCTGTCACTGTTTCAACAGTGCTGCCTATTGTATTGCAGTCCAGTGATCTCACTCTCTGAACTTGCTGGTGTTTTGGGTTAAACATGAAAATAACCTCAGAAGTCCACCATCTGACTCCTCAACTAAGCTAACTCCCTGCCAGGACTCTGAACTCTAACCTGCTTACTGCATAGCCTTACGATTAAAGTACATGTTCCGGACACAAAAACATGCTACCACTTACTCGCCTTGGAACCTCAATTAGTGGTTTAACCTCTCGGGTCCTCAGTTACCTCATATGTAAACTGAGAACTATGGTGTCTATCCCAAAGTGCTATTGTGATGGTTACAGGAGAAAACATACCTAAGTGCCTAGCACACCCCCCTGGCACTTAGGGAGCTATACCCTGTGTTTGTTCAAGACATATCAACCATATTGGCCACATCTGCCTGTTGCATGTTCTTGCCCTGCACGCTTCTCTTATAGCAGTCATCACAATTATAACCAAGCATTTGCATACTTAGGTGATGTCTGTCTCCCCACTAGATTATAAGCATTTCAGAGACAGGAAGCATACCTGTTTGGTTCTCAGCTATATCCTTAATGCTGGAAGAGTAGCATGCACAAAATAAATATATGCTGAATGGATGGATGAGGGAATAATGAGGGAGTGAGTGTCCCCACTTATGCAGAGATGCTCAGTGTGAGGCCTAAAGTTTTTTAAAGAGTACAGAATTGGACACTGAGTTGTGAGGCTTCTAAGCTATTTATCAGCAGAGTAATTCCTTCCACATAGTTGGAAGTTTGTTAGGATGAAGGTCAAGAATGGTTCATGGAACAAAAGGAAGAATTATCCCCTTTGAAAAAAGAAGCCTGGCTCTATAGATACAGGATGGAAGAATAGAAAGAGTGTAGGTGACAGTTGGCTGGAGAGTGGCAAGACCACAAGAGATACTAATTCACAGCTAAAATTAAAACAGCTCTGGATCAGGCCAGAGGGGAGAGTATGTTTGTAGTCAGTTGTCACATCCATTTTTTGTCAGTGAGCAAGGTGGGAAGAAGTTAGGAGGCAGTTTTGTTTTATTTTGTTAAATTAATAGACTTTATTTTTATAGCAGTTTTAGAGTCACAGCAAAATTGTGAGGAAGGCACAGAGAGTTCACCTATACCCCCTTCCCCCTCCGCATACAGCCTAGGAGGTGGCTTTCACACGCATTTCAGAAGAGGAAAGCAAGAGAGATGGGTCACTTGGTCTCTGATAAGTAAGGCTGGCCTGCCAATTTCCATATCACATTACAATTGTTCCATTGGTTAAGAGGAAAGAAACAAAAGGCAATCTAATATGGGCCCAGGAGAGGTGCTCGGGCTCATGGCGCTTGGGTATCGGGGTATTTGGCATAAAATCCATGATCAAGATGAGCTTGGGTTATAGTGATAACTGGGCTCTTTGCCTTTTACATGTGACTCCTTTGCAGAGAGCCAACAGAGCAGCAGGCGCTATTAAATGGTCTCCAATTATCAACTTCACAGGCAGGAAGGTGATTAAAATTTAATGACATACCCCAGCTTGTTGCCATCCAATAGAGCTACTGTCATCTTCCTGTCAAGGAGAATAAAGAAGTGGGAAATGTTTAAAAGAAAAAAAAAAAGAGGAATATTTTAAGATAAAATTCTTTATCTGACAAGGTAGGAGAATAATTTAGCCATGTAAAGAAAAAGATTAAAGCTCTTTTGCCTTATAATTACTGACTTAGAGTCTGCATGTCAAATGGTTACTATTTATGGATTTAATAGGAAAAGAAATTCTCAGTATGTGCTTCAACGCCTCGCATGCTTAGTCATGACATTCTTATCAATACTGCACATATTAAAATGCCTATGCTTTATACATTTTTTAGTTAAATGGGTTGCTAAAGAGCTACTTTAGCTTGAGTATGATGTATGACGATAAAGAAATAATTTGCCTATGTGGTTCAAACTGACCCTCTGTGGAACTGCAATAGGCAAGTTCCAAAACTATTTTGGGCAGTGTTTTCAGCAGCAGCATCAGAAGAATTAAACAGGCTCCAAGGTAAGCAGCACCCCTGTTGTAGATCCCCCATTTGGATGCATTAGTCACAGCTGAAGTACCTGCCCAGGGGGCGCCACACTGGCAAGGCATGGGGGCACTAGGAAAGCCCTAAAGAAAACCTATGACTGACTCTGGAGAAGGGCAGGGATGTGGGCACATGGCATAAAGAGCTAGAAGCAACAGATGTGTGTGTAGCAACTTCTCCTTGGTGAATCTTAACCTATAAATTACATCAATGTGATTGTGACATGTGACAAACACAATAGCTTTCCCTCTGCGATCAACTGCCTGAAAGCAACTTGCAGTGAAGCAAAACAGGCTGGCTACAAGATGAATTTTTAAAAGTCTTTATTGCACCTAATCTTTATGCCAAGTCGTCATGAAACAGATTTCAGGGCAGCATCTACGTACTGGGA
The DNA here is from genome assembly GCA_004363605.1 of Indri indri. Lineage (NCBI taxonomy): Eukaryota > Metazoa > Chordata > Mammalia > Primates > Indriidae > Indri > Indri indri. The sequence goes on along the minus strand of RJWJ010036370.1, from coordinate 8,050 downwards.
GCAGCAGCAGCCAGTCTGGGCTCTCCTGGGGCAGGCATCCTCACTGGCTCCACGTGACCCCAGATCACTGCTCCAGTCCCCAATCCCCATCTCTCTCTTCCTCTCTTCTTTTACCTTGCACCGGCCAATTGGTAGCCACACCTACAGGCACAGCTTTGGTTCACTAACCACAGTTGTGTTCTCAGAAAGCTCGGAAAGAGGACCACAGAACTATTCAGTACAGGCCTTGCTACTGAGTCACTGTGGTGGTCACTCTGATGCACTCCCAGATACCCCATTGATAGGAGCCTGTCATCCCAGCTTCAGGGAGTGCTGACCACCTCTATAGAGATTGCTTCAGTGGCAGAGCGCTGCCTCATCCAGGGTCATGTTCCTTCCCAGAGTGGCCAACAACCGCTGCCTGATCAATGAGGGCACATAAATGTGTTGATCTCAAGGGCACTCCTCCAGAAGTATCACAAAGGTAAAACTCCATTTCAAATTCTGCTCAATCTACAACACCTAGCACCATAAACAGTCCCAGGAAAAAAGTATTCTAAGATGGGGTTTTGGAGCTGGATCGTGGATCACTCCCTGCCCAGCTCGCAACAAGGACCCTCTCTCCAGTGCTCCGTGAAGCACAGTAGCCCCTGGCATGTGGTGGCAGTTCAAGTTTTAAAACTTTCAGCAGTGGTCAAATGCAGATGGTACACTAACTGAAGAAAATGCATTAGCTGGCATCTGAGATATGCAGGAGAAAGAGTGGCTACAAGGATAACTGAATTAGCTGGGAATTGCTATGCTAGATATTACGGGGTGGGGGGGTGGCGAATAATAAGTAGCTGAGAGATTAATTGCTGATTAAAGGCTATGTGTGAAGCCAAAGAACCTCCCTGAATGGCTACAAAGAGGCTTCACCCCCTGCAGAGAGGGCACAGAAAGCTGAGGACCAGATCCAAGATTTAATTGCCAGAGTAGCTGAGCTCTAAGAAAGCTAAATTTCCCTCCCTTTCAGATATGCTATGCCAAGGTCAAATCCCGGGTTGGGAACGAATGGGACCCTGACACATTGGACAAAATATCTGGGTTGATACCTATCAAAAATCTTGACTCCCCAGACCACAGTCCCCAGAATCCTCCAAAATCTATAGGAGTGGCCCACCTTTCCCCATACAAAACTAACACCACTTCCATCCTTGCATGAAGAAGACACAGAGGCCTCTGTCCTTCAGAAGATAATACCTACCCCTTTCAAAAAGGAGACTGTACCAAAGCTGCTGTAAGACAAGCAGGAGTCCACATGGAATTACAGTCTGACGGTGCTTGGTCAGGAGGGCCAGGACATGAGGTTGGATAAAAGAGAGATTATTAATCTGGGAGCATTCTTCTGGGAAATAATATGTAACCCCTTGGCAAAGACCCAAGGAGATGGTGTGAACTTGCTACTAGCAAAGCTCCAAGAAGCAAGGAAAAGGCTAAGAACTGTGCTAAGTGAGGTGAAAAGAACAGATTGGACGACAACAGTGAAAATGGCTTACGAGGCTCAGAAAAGAGGCACACTGAAGTGGGTATATAAGGGAAGGCCTGAAAACCCACCAGATGATTATTAGGAAGGCCTGGAGGATATACCATTTGCCAAGGCCACAGGAGCAGACTAGTGAAAGGGCAGGCCAGGACTGGTGGGAGGAGAGGCCATTACTCTGCTGGGCTCATGGATGCCACATGGAAGATAGCGGCTCAGAGCAGTAGAGGCCATTTAGCAGCTCTTAACTGCCAAAATCCAGGTGAGAGCAATTGTGGTAATGAGCAGCACAGTTGAAGTTGGGGGGACCTGGGCCACAGGGAGTTATTGGGATGGTTAATGGAAGGCAGTGTCCTAGGAACCAAATAGATGGTCAGTCAACAAGGATGCTACTCAGTTTGTGCCATCAAAATAGATCAAGCATGGATTGTCTGGAGTCTGATGGTGATGTTTCCAATAAAAGGTCAGAATCTCTTGAAGACTTTCCAGACATGAGCAAGTTTTTGTACACAGAATCCATCGACTGAAGAAGAGGGCAATACTGCAGAGGGAAGGGACTCTCCAATACCCTCTAACACCACAGCCAGGCATACCCAGAACCCACTGCCCTGGTCCTTCTCTAAAGGAACCTGTGGCCATTCACTTGGTTAAATGTGCACTGGGGAAAGATCTGAATATTTTTTAGGACAATTGGACACAGGGTCTGAGTTGACACTGGTACCTGGAGTCCTGAAGCATCATCACAGCCTGTCTCTTAGAGGCAGGTGTATGAGAGCCAGGTAGTAAATGGAACCTTGCCACAGTTCTGTTCACAGTGGTTCCACAGGATCCGTACACCCACCTAGTGATCATTTCCCAAATCCCCGAATATATAGCTAAAATTAACATACTGGCACAACACCCATAGTAAGTTCTCAATGAAGGGAGCACTGTCGTACGTGGAATACCAAATGAAAGCTTTCAAAACTGCCCCTCTCCACAGACAGCAGCTGTACCACAGCCCCAATGAGGGGGTACCCTTGAAAAACAGCGGCAAGAGAAAATCTTCTCAATGAGCTGTTTTAAGTAGTACACCTGGTCACCCATTTTGTACTGAAGAAAAGTGGCTCAAGATTAGAATATGTATGAAATCACAGGAAGTGTGAAATGTCTTGGGTGGCTGGCCAGGAGCCTGGAAGGAAAAAAAAAATGAAAAATATAGGACAAGGATGCCTTGGGTAGGGGCATGTGGGTGGACATATGGATGTGGGTATGAAGGGTGGTCTTCATCTGCGTGGTAGTATTCACCCAAACAACCACTAACCAACCAAGTATCCACTAACCAACCAAGTACAAATGTGAATAAATAACACAACCAGCCGACCTCAGTGAAGCTCTACAATCAGTCACCCCAGTGCTGACACGGTAAGTGGAGGAGAGGGAGCCCAGGCAGTAGGGATGGAGCTGGGTCTGGGTTAACAGTGTGGGCCCAACAGTCCAACTAAGGCTGATCTAGCTACTGCCACACCACTGCCAAAGATCCAGACTGCCAGCAACAGAGACCAACATTGAGCCTTCAATATGGCACCAGCCTTCGAGGATACCAACCAGCCTAATCATTTGTAGCGGCAAGATGACCATATTCTACCCTGGAAGGGTAAAAAATTCATTCTGAGCAGAATAAATATTTTATGCTTTCCTGCCCATAGGGCATATGGAGTGACTGATTTACTGGCACAGGTCCCACAGAGAATTGTATCAGACCAGGGCGCACACATACTTTATAATAAAGGTGGCATGAAAGTGAACCCATGACCATGAGATCCATCCATCACATCACACAACACAGCAATCAGAAGCTGCCAGTTTGATGTAGCATTGGAATGGTCTTTTAAAGACATAGCTGAAGTAATACTTTGGGATGCAATATTTTACAGGATGAGACATCATCCTCCAGGATGCAGTACACATGGTAAATCAAAGACTTTTGTATGGTTCTGTGTCTCCAAAAGGAAGAACATGTGAGTTCAGGCACCAAGGGATGGAAGCTGGAGTGACTTCACTTCCCATCATTACCAGAGACCAACTTGAGAAAATTGGGCTTCTCTCTCCAAAACTCTGAGCTCTGCAGGTTTAGAGGTTCTGATTCCTAAACAGAGATCACTTCTGCCAAAGAATACAACAAGGAATCCCATAAAGTTATAAGCTAAGACTGCTGCCTGCTCACTTCAGGTTCCTTATGCCAAGGGACCAGCAGGAAAGAAGAAAAGTCACCATCCTAGCAGAAGTGATTTCCCCTGACCATCGAGAGGACATAGTGTTGCTGTTGCACGATAGAAGCAGAGAGGAATGAGTTTAGTGTGCAGGCAATCCACAAGGGTACCTCATGGAACTCCCTTGTCTGATCTTTACTGTAATTGCACATGTATAGGAACTTGGGCCTTATAAGGGCCTGGGGATCAGGGTCTGGATCCCGCCAGCAGGTGATGAGGGTCTGGATCCCGCCAGCAGGTAAGCCTCAAAGACCATCATAGGTGCTCGCTGAATGTAAGAGGAGTCTAGGACAGGCTCTGGGGAAGGGACTTGAGTAGCAACAGTGGCCTGAGACCAGCTCCAGCAGTGGAGCTTTCATCTCATTTTGCTAACCTGCCCCTTCCAAGTTTTCCCCAGGAAGAAGTCCACTGGAACCCTGGAAGAGCTGGTCCCAGAATGATTGTGAAAAAAGTGGATTCAAGAAGCAGGAGGAATGACCTGCCCAAATCTCCCTCCAGTGAAGAAATCACCTGCTGCTGAGAGTGCTGTTGGCAGATAGCCTTTAGCCATCAGACTGCTCAGGGATTACCTCAGCAGCAGAGCACTGCCCAAGGTCAAGTCCCTTCCCAGGGATGCCCACATCCAATGATGCAGATGTATAAAAACCTGGTGTCTCAACCCAACTCAGGACAACTCACAGAGCCTTTCGAGCTAGAGAGCTCTCCATGGATCAGCCAAGGCTGTCACTGGGCCTGTGTCACATGCCAACCTGTCCCTCTGCCAGATCCTGCTTCCCATCCCTCCCTTCCACAGGCATTGATCCTAAGAATGTTCCTTAATAAACATTGGCACACTAGACCCAATCTCAGAGTCTGCTTCCCAGAAACCAACCTCAGTGTCCTCAACTATAGAATATTCATCTCATAAGGGAAACAGTCAAATGATATAATATATATGTAAGCACTTTTAAAGTCATAAAGATATACAATTACAATGCTGTGATTACTATCGTTATTATCCAAATGATCATGTCCCCAACTCTTCTATTCCTTGTATTTTCCTGGTATGATCCAATTTTTGATACTTCTAAAACTCAAAACCTATTATGGATGTGGTTCTAGCTCTAGGGTATATTTGTTACACTAAAAAAGCAAAAAAGGTTTTGGGTGCAAACATGAATCTTACTTCTCCTACACAAAATAAAAAGCTATCTGGTACTAGCACTTCTTTTTTTAAAGTTCTCAGCCTGTATCATTTTGCCTATGCATTGCTATAGAAACAGAAAGAAAATCTCTTTTATCTGCCCTCACAGATTTTAAAAATAAACAAAACACAACATTAACCAATACGAAACCATTTGCCTTAATCAGGTTGTTCTTTGCCATTAGTGCTAACTCAATGAAGCAGGAGTGGTTATTACCGGTTGTCTCCCTGGGGGTGAGAAAATGGTCCTGCTTTGCTCTATTAATTAACTTACGGGCAGGAAATGGATGTCAGATAGGCTAGCATCTCACCACTGTGGTCTTGCAGTCGAAAAATGTAGCCTACTGGTTTGCAAATTGCCAGCTGTTGAATCTATTGCAATTGCCCTGGGTAGATGAGAAGGCAACAACAGTCTGGAAGAGCTACCTACTCTTGAAATATTCCGTGATCTGATCACCTGTGAAGATGATATCATCCTACCCAGTTGATTCAACTGTCATTGCTTAATGCCAGACCCTGAGGTCACAGACAATTTAAGCAGCTCACAGTTGAGCTGTGAGTAGAGACTCAAACACAGTTTACCCGTTTGCTGGGACGCTTGATATTGAAAGTCCCCCCAAAACTCCGTCATCAGTACTTCCTCATCCTCTGCATCACAGACAGCTCAAGGGCATCTGTGATGATAAACTCCAGTGATCACCCTGCAGATGAGCTCATGAAAGGGCAGCAGGTCACAGTGGAGAATATCATCCATTGGGAAGCTGACACTGAGACAGCTCTCTGGTGCCCATCACAGAGCCTGAATCCCAGTAGGGTGCACATGACAAATTTCCAAAGGGGGACAGTCCAACCTCCATCTCCCCACTCCTGTACCCCCTCTGAAACCTGGGACACTTAACAAAATGGAACAGGTAACTGCATTAAATGCTGAAAGCAAGCTGAAATTCTTGGTAGATACTTTATTAACTAGTCTTTAAAAAATTAGAATCAGGTACAAATAACTTTTTGGTAAATAATGTTAATATTTCAGGTCAAAAGTTTTTAAACTGTCTTCTGCAGGAAATTTAGATTGTTTGAATGTTCTCTAGACATTCCACACATTTCTGAGAATATATTTTTCAATTTAAAAAATAGTAATAAGAAAACAATGAATGCACTCAAATGTGTTATATATCAAAGGAGATCATCAACACTTGGAAACACATGTGCCACCAGGTCAGTAAAATTCCCATGCCCTCTCTGAGTGAATCTAAACTTTTGTAAATGTATCACTAATTTAGAGGCTATACTTTTCCCAATCTTTTTAAAATTCAGGCCTGCCTATATAAGTTCATGTAAAATTGTGCAAGCAGGTGCACAACTACACATACGTGCTCATCTCAATAAATATGACACAAGGTTTAGAGGCATCCTCCACTATTATACGTACTTGTCATTATTATAAGGTTTCAATGCTTGTTTGCCATGTGCCCATGCATAAGACTTTACTTTAAACTCCCTTGAGTTTCATGGGCCAGAAAATAATTACTGGATAATAAGTCACCCCAATGCTTAGTAACTAAAAAAAAATTATTTAGCACAGCATTATGCATTGGTCAGCAACTTGGACTGAGTTCAGCTGGGTGGCTCTTCTGTCTCTTCTGAGCTCACTCACGCATCTTTGGCCCACTCCTACACTGCTACTGCTGATTTTGGCTGGCCCCTTTCACATGTCTGGGGCTTCATGTAGGACAGCTCATCTTTGCTCCATGTGGTCTCTATCTTCTCATCTTCCAGCAAGAGGCCTGGGCTTGTTCACATGCTGGTAGCAGAGTTCAAAGAGTGAGAATAGGTGTGTGCAGACTCTTCTGACCCAGGCTCAGAACTTCCCCATCATTACTTTCACTGCATTCTATTGGAAAAAGGGCACAAGGCTAGCACAAATTCAAAGGCTGGAGAAATAGAATCCCTCTCTTTGTGGCAGAGGAAGAATTTGTGGCCATTTTTGCAATTACCTACTTGGTGCTCTTATCTGTAAATATAAGAAACCTCATATAATTGTTATATTAAATGAGATAACATATGAAAATCACAGGATACACTGGAAGTTCTCAATAAATATTGGTGCTTTTTCTCTTTTATTCCCTTTTGGACTAAGGAGGCAGGGCCACAAAGCATTGAGATAAGTTTTCTTGGGTAGCTTGTGAACATTATCTTATTAATTTAAGGTTTAAATGGATACTGTTAACTTTATTAGATTATTTAATAAATCTATTAATTGCAAAGCTACATAAAATTAACTTAATTATATGCACACATATGTATGATACCAAGTCACATATATACAGAAATACTATACCAACCTATATTAGTGTGAAATTTATCTTCAAAGAGGCCCCCAGTGAACCAACTCCTTCCAGTATTCAAACCCTACAATCTCGATTGGTCCTGTGCCTCACTTACAACCAACTGAATATGATGAAAGCAGAGCCAGTTTCCAGGCCCTCATGGAAGAAGTCCAACTATGCCCCACCACCTTCAGTTGTTCTAGCCCTCAATTACTTGAAGCATCACAGATAAATCCCCATATGACATGGAACAGAAATAAATCATCCCTCCCATGCCTTAGATTCCTGACCCACAGAATCACAGATACAATCAGAATAATAAAAAATATTGTGAAGGCAGTAAGTTTGGGGGTAGTTTGTAATGCAGCTGTAGCTAATTGGAACAACCAAAAAAAACCCTGTACACAGCTGAATATTTTCACCGGGAGCAGAGAGCTGAAGCTATTACCACAACATTGCTGCTAGAGATGTGTAGCCCATTGATCCATGAATCTAAGAGGAACTCAGAAATCAGGAAGACCGGCATGATTGAAAGGAGGTGGGGTGGGGGGAGTGTGGTGTCACCAGGGTGTCAAAACCCAGCTTGACTCGCAGTCTGTCAGGCAAGGATTATGAGCAGAGCATCTGGGAGGCCCAGATCTGCTCAGTCAGCACACCTGGCCCTAGAGCACATAGTTCAGTGTCACCTGCAGGGCCTCCTGAAGGTTCCACAGAGAACCAGCCTCATCAGCGATGAGGTCCTGGAGCAAAGCCAGGTGCCTGGGCCTGGATGAGCACTCATCACTGC
>RJWJ010036369.1:0-16123 GCA_004363605.1 Indri indri | reverse complement strand
CTGGACAGCTAAAAATATATATAGAAAAAATTAGCCGGGCATGGTGGCGCATGCCTGTAGTCCCAGCTACTCGGGAGGCTGAGGCAGAAGGATCACTTGAGCCCAGGAGTTTGAGGTTGCTGTGAGCTAGGCTGACGCCACGGCACTCGCCCCAGGCAAGAGAGTGAGACTCTGTCTCAAAAAAAAAAAAAAAAAAAAAGAAGTCATCTTTCCTAAACTTATAATTTAATTTTACGGATATGCTAAGACACAAAAAGACATTTACCATTGGAATAAGACATTTAAACAACTGCATATAGCTATAGCACAAGTTGAGGAGGCCGGGTAGTAACAACCCTCTCAATCATCTAGGGTCCAAAAAGGAGTATGTCCCATTCTCTTTTTCCATGTCTTTTCGTGACCTAGTAAAGGACTGTTTGAAACAAAGACTTTGGAGAAGCTTTCTTTGGAGGTGGTATGGTATACTGCAGGGGTCAGCAAACCATGGCTCATGAGTAAAATCCAGCCTGTTTTTTGTATGGCTCTTAAGAATGAGTTTTATATATTTTTTTCTCTACTTGTTATTTTTCCAAGCAAAAGGGTTTTTATATTTTTATATGGTTAAAAAAATCCAAATAATAGTTACATATAAAAATTATATGAAATTCAAATGTCAATGTCCTTAAAGTTTTATGAGAACACAGCCATGCTCATTTGTTTATATTTTTCAGTGGCTGCTTTAACACTACAACAATTAAATTAAATAGTTGCAACAGAGACCATATGGCCTACAAGGCCTAAATTATTTACTATCTGGCCTTTTATAGAATAAGTTTGCTGTCCGTTGGTGTAGATGGAAGAAAATGGTTTCTTCATTTATTTAGTGGTGGGGTCTTGGCTATGTTGCCCACGCTGGACATGAACTCCTGTGCACAAGCAATCCTCCCTTCTCAGCCTCCCAAGTAGCTGGGACTATAGGCATGTGCCAGTGCACCTGGCTTGAAAATGGATTTTTATAGTCAGTTTCACCTGTGAATTCAGGTATACTACTACTCAATGACCTCAGTGAAATCAACCTTTCTGAGCTTTAATTTCCCATCTATTAACATGGGAATAAGACTTGTCTTATACAGCTATTATTAGATATCTCATGTATTATAGAGCTAGCACACAGGAGCTATTTATTAAATGTTCCCTTAGACCTTCATCTATCCCACCTCTCCCCTTTACATGTAATAAAAATATCCCCAAACAGACATTTAAAAGATCCAGGTTCTGGTCCTGGTCCTTGCCATGTGACCTTAAGCTAACATCGGCTTCCTTATGTAAAAAATGGTGCCCATAATAGTGTGATACAATTCAACTGAGGAAAAAACGTCTGGTGGATGTGTAGTACCCAGATGAAGTCATGTTCTGAAATATTTAGACCACAGCTAGAGTATTCAGTTTTGATGAATTAATGTTAAAAATGTTTTGACATAATGAAAGAGCAAAACATCTTTCTGGACTTCCATTTCCAGCAATTACAGCAGACATCGTTCTAGCCCGGAAGCCTTACTGTTAAAAAATTGTAAGGGGGGGAAGGGGGAGTAAGGGCAACATACGTAACCTAAGCATCTGTACCCCCATAATATGCTGAAATTAAAAAAAAAAATTGTAAGGGATGCTGAATAAAACATAGTAAACACCCTTGAAATGTATAGCTGACTTTGAAGATAGTATAGTAAGGGTAATCCCTAAGGGCCAAAACAGGAAATTTAAGAATAGCATTGTGTGTGGTTGATGCCCTGTGACTGCCTAGGAGTAAAGATAGTCCCTGTTCTTTGTAACCAGGGTGCTTGGGTTTTAAAGGTCATAGGTCTTTGGCCCCTGCAAGGTGAGAAGATGGACTGAGATCCACATTTGAAGCTAGGACCCTTAAAGAGATTCTCTCAATGAAAGGATAAACTAAAAGAAACAAATGTACTCTCTAGTGCTTGTGTTAGCTTGGACTCTGGGTACAGAGAATAAAAGTCATTCCTGGGAATTGCTTACCACAGACCTGTTTTCTCACCACTTTGAGAATCAAATTTACACTACCTGTGTGGTCTGGGAATCCTGGGAATATGAAAATATTTCTGGGGTTTTGGCAGAAAGAAACAATCTCTTTCTGAATTGATACACCTTAACTCAGGCTGCACAGGATATCCACATATAAAACTGCAATGAAGTTGAGCTCACAACTCAAAATAACAATATACAAGGAAACAATTCACCATAAGTAAAAGTCAGAAGGCAAAAAATTGCAAGATTAAACCCCCAAGGACTTTAGATAATAGAATTATCAATATAGAGACTACAAGTAAAGTATATTTAAAGACATTTAAGAGAAAGAAACAAACTTTGAAAAGTAAATAGAACGTCTGGAAATGAAAAATACAATACAGTTAGCCCTCCATATCTGCAGCTTCTGTGAAATCCACCAATTGTGGTTGGAAAATATTTGGGGAGAACAAAATTTAAAAATACGAATAAAAGAAACTAACAACTATTTGCATACAATTTACATTACGTGAGGTATAAGTAATCTAGAGATGATTTCAAGTATATGGGAGGATATGCATAGGTCACATGCAAATATTATGCCATTTTGTATTAAGGACTCGAGCCTCTGCAGATGTTGGTGTCCGCAAGGGTCCTGGAAACAATCCCCCCCAGATACTGAAGTACAACTGTACTGGAAATTAAAAATTTAGTGGACAGATTAGTACATAGAATTAAAGAGAATGAATAAACTGTAAAATTGAAGCTGGGGGAACTGCCAGGAATGAAGTAGTGATGGAAAATATGGGTTAAGAGGTTAAGAAAATTGAATGAGAAGATTCAGCATTATGTCTAGAAGAAGTTCTAGGGAGGAGAGAATGGAGAGTATAGGAGCAAGGCGCTCTTAAAAGTTATAATGTTTGAAAATGATTAGTGAAAGACATGAATCTTCAAATTTAAGGAATACAGTGGGCGGGCATGGTGGGCACATGCGTGTACTCCCAGCTACTTGGGAGGCTGAGGCAAGAGTATCACTCAAGCCCAAGAGTTTGAGGTTGCAGTGACTCATGATGACGCCACTGCACTGTAGCCCAGGTGATAGAGAAAGACCCTGCCTCAAACAAACAAAAAAACCCAGAGTGAACCAAGGATAAGTAAAAATAATACTAAAGAACAACAAAAATAAAGGGAAAAATCTTAAAAACAACCAGACAGAAGACAGTTTACCCACACAAAAAAGATAACCTATTGGTAGAAGTTTCTATGGCAGCCATAGAAATCAGAAACAATAATAGAGCTTCAAAATGATGAAGGAAAAGGCTGGGGGCGGTGGCTCACGCCTGTAATCCTAGCACTCTGGGAGGCTGAGGCAGGTGGATCGCTCAAGGTCAGGAGTTTGAGACCAGCCTGAGCAAGAGCGAGACTCCGTCTCTACTAAAAAATAGAAAGAAATGATCTGGACAACTAAAAATATATATATACAGAAAAAATTAGCCGGGCATGGTGGTGCATGCCTGTAGTCCCAGCTACTTGGGAGGCTGAGGCAGAAGGATTGCTTGAGCCCAGGAGTTTGAGGTTGCTGTGAGCTAGGCTGACGCCATGGCACTCACTCTAGCCCGGGCAACAAAGCGAGACTCTGTCTCAAAAAAAAAAAAAAAAAAAAAAAAATGATGAAGGAAAATAACTGTCAATCTACAATTTGATTTCTAGTTAAATTGTATTCAAGAATGAAAGTAAACTAAAGACTTCCAATCAAAGACCAAGAGATTTTAGGATAACAGACCCTCACTGAAAAGTCTACTGAAATAGGTGCTACATGAATAAATGAAATTCAATGAATAAGAAGTTATACATAAAAGGCAATGATTAGCAAAAAGACTGGTAAAGATCCTGGCAAATGTAAGCCAAAATGAACTGTATAAGACCATGTTAAATAATGTTTCCTTTGGAGGCAAAAAAAAAAAAAAAAAACACCAAAATCCTAGAAAACAGTAACAGTAGTTCAATGATCAGAATTATTATTATTATTATTTATTTATTTTTTTGCTGTTTACTATTTCCAAACTTTGCCTGGTTCAGGTGAACCTTGTAGTAACAGGCTTGTTGCTAAGGCACCACTTTGGCATTGAGCTGCTCTCTCCAAGCTGATTTATCCATCATTCACCAGAGAAACTTAAGTTTTAATTTCCCATCCCAGGTCTGAAACTCAGGTCTGAAATCAAGGCATTGGTAATACCATTAAGTGTCTGCAGCATGGACAAGAGAAAGATGATTTCTGTTCTTACAAACCAGAAATGTCAAGGCCCCCATAGCATCCTACCATAGAGTGTCCAATCGTCCCCTCTACAGCATGGACTGTACTGGCATTTACTCACACAGGTCTGCCTTCTGCATTACACTGTAAGAGCTAGGAACTCAGGAGCTGTGTCCGTGTTGTTTGCCTCTGTATCTCTATTGCCTTGCACACAGTAGGTGCTAATATGTATAGGTTAACTTAATGTTTGAATGGTCTTATATTGAGGCCTAAGAACCTGCTTAAGGCCTGCTAGTTTCTACATTTGTTGCAGAAGGAAAGCAAAACTGGTGCTGTTCTCTACCATGGCTTGCACATGTTCCCTGAGTCACTGATTCAATTGGTCTGCAGAATTAGAGTGTTTTAAGAGCCTTCCATTTGTTTGAGAGGAGAGTATAGAGATCTTGATTAACTTTCACGTTTAAGTGTAGAAGCTGTAATTTTTAGCATAATTGCAAAAGAACCAGAATCAATAGTGTAACTTGCAAAATTGTAGAGGAAAAATAGACTAAAGAAAGCTTTATTGATTTAGTAATAGGCAAGAACTATGGGGGTAAATGACTAGAGAAATCAGGTTAACATGAAGCACAAAAGAAGATGACAAATCCAAATTTATTACTAGTTGAGACATATAGAAATGTACTAGATTCACAAGACAAAGATTGACTGGATTTTAAAAATCCAGTTCTATACACTATATAATATTTAGAACTCAGAAAAAGGTGAATTTGAAGGGATGAAAAAAGATGTACAGGTTGAGGCCAGGCACGGTGGCTCACGCCTATAATCCTAGCTCTCTGGGAGGCCAAGGCGGGCGGATCGTTCTGAGCTCAGGAGTTCGAGATCAGCCTGAGCAAGAGCGAGACCCCATCTCTACCAAAAATAGAAAGAAATTAATTGGACAGCTAAAAATATATATAGAAAAAATTAGCCGGGCATGGTGGCACATGCCTCTAGTCCCAGCTACTTGGGAGGCTGAGACAGTAGGATTGCTTGAGCCCAGGAGTTTGAGGTTGCTGTGAGCTAGGCTGACGCCACGGCACTCGCCCCAGGCAAGAGAGTGAGACTCTGTCTCAAAAAAAAAAAAAAAAAAAAATGCACAGGTTGAGCATCCCTTATCCCAAATGCTTGGCACCAGAAATGTTTTATTAAATGGAGTTCAGATTTTGGAACATTGGCATTATACTTAGAAGTTCAGCATTCCTAATGCAGAAGTGCTCCAATAAGCATTTCCTTTGAGCATCACGTTAGTGCTCAAAAAGTTTCAGATTTTGAAGCATTTCGGATTAGGGATGCTCAACCTGTAGTAGGTAGGCACTACCAACATAAAACTGGAGTAGCGATATAAATATCAGCTAAAATGGACTTTAAGACAAAAGTCATTAAAAGCGATAGAAAGAGGCTTGGACCCAGTAGCTCACGCCTGTAAATCTCAACACTTTGGGAGGCTGAGGGAGGAGGATCACTTGAGGCCAGGAGTTTGAGATGAGCCTGGGCAACATAGCAAGACCCAGTTTCCACTAAAAAAAATAAATAAATTAGCTGGGGTGCTGGCACACGACTATAGTCCCAGCTCCTTCAGAGGCTGAGGCAAGAGGATCACTTGAGGCCACAAGTTTGAGGCTGCAGTGAGCTTTGATCACACCACTGCACTCCAGCTTGGGCAACAGAATGAGACCCTGTCTCTAAAATTAAGTAAATGAATGAATGAATGAATGATAGAGTCACTTCATAATGAGAAAAAGTTTAAGTCACCAAAAGGTTATAATTCTAAACTGCTATGCACCTAATAAAATAATGGATTTGTGGGGAAGAAAACTATTATAGGGAAGTTTTTTTTTAGTTTTTCAAAGTTCTATGAAGGTATAATTAACATACAATACATTGCATACATTTAAACTGTACAATTTGATGTTTTGATATGTGCATGTACTCAAGAAACGATCACCAAGTCAAGATACTAAACATATCCAACACTACCCAAAATTTCCAAATGCCCCATTTTAATCAATTTTCCCCTCCTATCTTGTATAGGGAAGTTTTAACAAGTCTGCCATCATAATGGAAGATTAACACATTTCTTTCAACTATTGATCAAACAAAAAAAATTAATATAGATGTAATTTTGAAAAATACACACTTAACTTAAATAACAAAGAATCTGATTCCTAAAGTAGAAATACAGTCTCAACAAACGTAAAAGAGTTAGTTTAATACAGACCATAGTCTTTGAACACAATATAATAGTAGGCAATACAAAAAGATAGCCTCCCAAAAGTCCTCATATTTTTGAAAATTAAAAAACTTCCAAATAACTTTGTGAATAAGAAATTATATAAATTAAAATGCTTAGAAATAAATAATGAAAAACAAAATGCAATGATGTCTGAGATCGTCTTTAAAATAATATGATTTGGGGAAGAGAAGTAGGTCAGCATTATAGACGAGATGATAATTGTTCAAGCTGGTTGGTGGATGCAGGGGGGTTCATTATACCAACCTCTCTATTTTATATATGTGTAAAATGTTCTATAGTTTTTTAAAAAGTGGTAAGGAGTGAAAGTGGTTTCCAGAGAGACATTTGTTATAAGTGCTTGTCTGAAAGACTGAATGTTAATAAACTAAGCACACAGTTTAGAACATTAAAACCTAAGAGAATAAAGCCAAAGTAAAGGGAAAGAAATAATAAGAGAATTAACTAATAAAGTATAAAACAAAAATGTAATGAGGATCAAAAAGGCAAAAGTTGGTATTTTAAGAAGACTTAAATTGGACATAAGTAATAAGATTAATCAAGAGGAAAAGAGCAAAGCAATGATAAGTAAAATCAGAAATGAAAAAAGATGTAATAACTATAGATCTGACAAAAATTTTATCAATAAAAATGTTTTTAATATGCTGAAAAATTTATGCCAGCCAACTGAGAACTTAGATGAAATAGATAACTATTCAGAAAATAAGTTACCAAAACTGAAGAACTACAAGCCTGAATAGACCTATAAACATTACAGAAATTCACTCATAGTTAAAAAATCTTCCTTCAAATGAATACCATGCCCAGATGGGTTTATGGGTGAGTTCTATCAAATCTTCAAGAAATGTTTCATTACAGACTTACATAAATTTCTGAATAGGAGAAAAGGAAGAAAAGCTCCCTAATTTATTTTATGATGTCAGTATGACCTTGTTACCCAAACCAGACAAAGACAGTATTAAGAAAAAAAGCACAGATCACTCTCATTCAAGAAGATAAATGTAAAACTCTTAAAATTTAGTAAACCAAATACAGCAAAATATGTCTAAAGCAATAAATAATGACCAAATTATATTTATCCTAACAATACAAGGGTAGTAAAATTAGCAAATCTATAAATGTAATTGACTATATTAACAGATTAAAAGAAGTTCAGGGGCACCACCATAAAATCTCAGTTATGGAAAAATATTTAATAAAAGTCAACTCCTTTGCAAACATATGTAAAGCTCTTAGAAAAACCAGAATAAAAGGAAGTGTCCATAATCAGAGTGTAGCTACTAAAAACTTAAAGCAAGCATCATTCTTTAAAATCAAGAACAAGAAGATACCCACTATCACCATCTTCAACACCTAGGAGAGGTCCATAGCCAAAGCAACAAGACAGGAAAATGAAATAACATAATAATTCGAAAGAAAAAACCCAAAACCAACATGTGCAAAGGAGCTGTAGACAAATTATTAGAAATAATTAGAATTAAGCAAGGTAGCTGGATATGGTGAAACAAAATTATTTGTATGCACCAGCCTTAAACACTTAAAAAATTTTTTTAACATGTTACCATTTACAATAGAAACAAAGATAACAAAAACAGAGTACTTAGGAATAAATATAAGAAAAGATAAGCAAGACCTCTATGGAAGAAATTATAAAATCTTATTGAATGATACTAAATAAAACCCTAGAAACATGGAGAGATGTACCACTGTTCATGGATTGGAAGACTAAATTCTCTCTGTAGTCAATGCAATGAAAATAGATTTAAAGAAAGAAAGAATCGACAAGGGCCAGGAATAGTCAAAATACTCATGAAAAATAAGAATAAAGTTGTGATGGTAATAATTTTAGGGAATAATGATTCTTGCTCTGCCAGATATCAAGATTTATTATAGAGCTATATAGTAATTAATACAGTGTGGAATTAGCCCACATGTAAATGAACTGACCAGTAGACACATAGCATAGGAAATGTAGCATTATAAACTACTGAGGAGAAGAATATGCCAGGACATTTGGTTATTCATATGGAAAAAAGTGAAATCGAGTCCCTACTTCACACCACATTTTTATCTTAAGTGCAAAACAAATTTAAAATTTTTAGAAGACATACACATAAATATCTTTGTAACTTTAGGGTTGAAAAAGTTTTCTTAAATAAGACACGGAAAAGGACTAACTGGAAATGATGTTGCAACTAAATTAAAATTAAAACTTGTCAGAAGTTGCTATAAGATATAAGAACTAAATGCAGTTTGCAAATTTGGAATGGATTCTGGTCTTTAAAAAGAAAAATAGCTATTTAATATTTTTATAAAAACATTGTGGACTGGGCATAGTGGCTCATGCCTATAATCCTAGCACTTTAGGAGGCTGAAGCAGGAGGATCACTTGAGGCCAGGAGTTCAAGATCAGCCTGGGCAACTTAGAGAGACCCCATGTCTTCGAAAACAATTTAAAAAATTAGCCCGTGTGGTGGCGCAGGCCTGTAGCCCTCGCTACTTGGGAGGCCGAGGCAGGAGGATTGCTTGAGCCCAGGAGTTTGGGGCCACAGTGAGCTATGATGATGCCACTGCACTCTAACTTGGGCAAGAAAGTGATAACCTGTCTCAAAAAGAAAAAAAAAAGACTGTGACAGTTGACACATTTGAATATGAATTTATTAACATAAGTGATGGAATTTTTAATTTTCTTACATATAATACTGGTATTGTGGATATGTAGGAGAATGTGGTTAAGAGATACATGTTGAATTACTATGGATGAAGTGTCATGATACGGGCAACTAACATTCAAATAATTCAGAAAAAAATTATAAAGAGCGTTCAAATATATGAAAGTGCATACATTGCTAAAATGGTAATTGTGGAATCTAGGTGAAATGTATACCTGCGTTCTTTCAGATTTTATGAGTGTTTGCAAATTTTTATTTAAAAAACTTGGGAGAAAGCACATGAAAAGATAACATCATTAGTCATTAGGGAAATGCAACTCAAAACCAGGAAATACCACTTCATATCTACTTGTATGGGATAAAATTTTAAAAGACAGACAACAACAACTGTTGATGAGGATGTGGGGAAACTGGAACCTCACGCACTGCTGGTGAGAATATAAAATGATCCAGCCACTTTGGAAAACAGTTTGGCAGTTCCTCGAAAGGATAAATATAGTTACTACATGACCCAGCAATTTCACTCTCAGGTATATACCCAAGAGAAATGAAAACATATGTCCACAGAAAAACCTGTACGCAAATGTTCACAGCAGCATTATTGACAGTAGCCAAAAAGTGGGAACAAACCAAATGTCTATCAATGGATGAATCAATAAATGAAAAGTGGCATATCCCATGCAATGGAATATTATTTGGCAATAAAAAGAAATAATGATACATGCTACAACATGGATGAACCTTCAAAGCTATATGCTGAATAGAAGACAGACACAAGAGGTCATATATATGATTCAATTTATATAAAATGTCCCAAATAGGCAAATCAATAGAAACAGAAAGTAGATTAGTAGTTGCCAGAGACGGGGGAGAAGAAATGAGTTATGGGGTATCTTTTGAGGATGGTGAAAATGTTCTAAAACTGGATGGTGGCGATGACTGCACATCTCTGACTATACTAAAAACCACCGACTTGTACACATTTGAGGTAGATTTGATGGTATGTGAGCTATCTCAGTAAAAACTTATTTAAGTTGCGAAAACAAGAAGTATACAACAAACTAAAAATTGAGAGAAGTTATTAGCAACATATATAACTTACAGAGAAACAGTATGTACAACATATAAAGAACTCCTTGAAATCAATAAGAAAAAAAAGAAATACGCTGGGCGAGGTAGCTCACTCCGGGAGGCCAAGGCAGGAGGATTGCTTGAGCTCAGAAGTTCATTCAAAACCAGCCTGAGCAACAGTGAGACGCTGTCTCTACAAAAAAATACAAAAATTAGCTGGGCATGGTGGCATGTGGCTGTAGTCCTAGCAGCTATTGGAGAGGCTGAGGCAGGAGGATTGCTTGAGCCCAGGAGTTTGAGGTTGCAATGAACTACGATGACACTATTGCACTCCAGTGGGGGCAACAGACCGAGACTCTGTCTCCAGGAAAAAAAAGAAAGAAAGAAATAACCCAGTTTTTTTTAAATGTGCAAAAGACAAATATTTCATAGAATAGGAAAGGCTAATAGCAAAGAAATATGGTTAACCTACTCAAACCTATTAATCATTAAGGAGACAAAAGGAGGTAATTTTATAGCCACTAGACGGTAAAAAATTAAGTCTGATGAGGCTGTAGGAGTGTATATTGGTATAACCACTTTAAAAATCATTAACATTACCTGGAAAGTTCCACACACATATACTCTATGATCCAAGTGACTGCACTCCTAAGGATATACAGAGATACTCTTACACATATATATGCAAAGATGTTCACACAATGTTGTTCATAACAGCAAAAATCTATCAACTGTCAAATATCCATCAATAGGACAATGGATAGATTGTTATAGTGACACAATAAATATCACAAGCTAGTGAAAATATAATCACATGCAACAATGTAAATGAATCTTAAAAATATTCAATGAAAAAAGCAACTTGCAAAATATAAAGAGAATAATGTGTTTTTATAAAGCTCAAAAGGAACCTAAACAACATATTACGTAGAGATATATGTGACAAAATGATATTAAACAGTCAAGAGCATAAGCATGAAATTCAGGATAGTATAACCTCAAAAGTGTAAGGCAAGGAATGTAGGGAAGGAGCATACGGATAGATGCAATCATATTGGTGATTTTGTTTGTTTTCAGACAGGGTCTTGCTCTGTCACCCAGGATGCAGTGCAGTGGCACAGTCATGACTTACTGCAACTTAGGACACCTGGACTCAAGGGATCCTCAGCCCCCTGAGTAGCTAGGACTATAGGCCTGCACCTCCATACCCAGCTAGTTGGTTTTTGTTTTGTTTTTAGCAACAGGGCCTCACTCTGCTGTCCAGGAGTTGCTGGTAGTTATTTAAGTTCTTAAATTCTTAAGTTGGGTGATGGTTTCACAGATATTCACTTATTATTTATGCTTCATGCCATCTGCTATGTTCTGAATATTTGTTTCTCCCCCACAATCCATGGTTAATACTTAATCTCCAATGTGATGGTTTTAGAAGGTGGGGCTTTTGGGAGATGATTAGGTTATGAGGACAGAGCCCTCATGAATGGGATTAATGTCCATATAAAAGAGGCCACAGAGAGCTACCTTGCTCCTACCACCATGTGAGGACACAGAGAGAAGGTGCCATCTATGAACCAGGTAGAAGGCCCTCACCAGACATCAAAACTGTTGGTGCCCTGATCTTAGACTTGCAAGCCTCCAGAACTGCAAGAAATTTCTCCTGTTTGTAACTACCCAGTGTATGGTATTTTGTTATAGCATCCTGAAAGGACTAAGACAACATCCACAGATCCTATATATATGCTTTTATATTTACAAATATCACATAATGACACTTAAGAGAAAAAGAAAACAAAAGGGTAGAAAAAGAATATAATTCAAAAGAATGTTCAACCTATGATGTATAAAAAAGAAAAAAATGGAAAAAAAAGAATGCTGACATAGTTTTATCAAGATTAGATTAGAAAGATCTTAACTGAAAAAAGCATGATTAAGGATAAAAGGCTCCCCATAATGAGAAAAGGAACAATTTACTAGAAAGATATCAAATTGCAATTTCAAATTATATAAATTAAAAAATAATTACTGAAATATTGACAAAAATCACAATATTTTAACACATCTTTTAGTTATTAATTTTTTAAAAGCAAGAAAAAGCCTAATAGTATATAATATTTGAACACAATAGGTTATATTTAATGGACATACGGAACCCTAAACCTAATTTAAGAATTCTTTTCAAGAACATATAGAACTAGGTCAAAAAGCAAATACTAAAGAATGGACAACATATTAACCATGTTTTCTGACAAGAATGCAATGAAGTTCCAAATGAGTAACAAAGTAATAATGAGTTACAAACAATCATGTTTGGAATTTTTTAAATGTACCTCTAAGTAACGAGCAAAACACAAAGAATTCAAAGAAAGTAGAAGAAAGGAAATAAAGAGCAGAAATTAATAAACAAGAACACAAAGAAATTATAGAAACAACAAAACCACAGCTGGTTCTTTCACATGACTAATAAAATAGATAAACCTTTAGAAAGATTGATCAAGAAAAAGAGATTAGACACACATACATTAAGAATGACTCGGCCGGGCACGGTGGCTCACGCCTGTAATCCTAGCACTCTGGGAGGCCGAGGCGGGCGGATTGTTTGAACTCAGGAGTTCGAGACCAGCCTGAGCAAGAGCGAGACCCCGTCTCTACTAAAAATAGGAAGAAATTGGCCAAACAACTAAAATTAGAAAAAATTAGCTTGGCATGGTGGCACATGCCTGTAGTCCCAGCTACTTGGGAGGCTGAGGCAGGAGGATTGCTTGAGCCCAGGAGTTTGAGGTTGCTGTAAGCTAGGCTGACGCCACGGCACTCTAGCCCGGGCAACAGAGTGAGACTGTCTCAAAAAAAAAAAAGAATGACTGGAACTAACCGATGAGCACAGGTGTGCACACAGGAATGTAAAATGTAGTGGAAATCAAGCACAGGAGGTGTGGAGAGGGGGGCAAAAACCTCCCTAACGGGTACAGTGAACACTTTTAGGGTGATGGGCACACTTATAGCCATGACTCAAGAATTACAAGTGATCCATATAACCAAAAACATTTGTACCTCCTTAATACTTTAAAATTTAAAAAACTGAACAAAGGGAGAACTGAGAATAGAGATTTTTAAATACCAAGGGAATAATGAGGAACTTTATGCCAGTAAATTTGAGAATGTGAAAAATGGACAATTTCAGGGAAAAAAATTTAAAAACCATGTTAGGGTAAAACAAAGTTTTGCTAAGATAATATGAGTGAATGTCTTAATGATCTTTGGGGTAGACAAATGTCTCTTAAACAGAACACTCCACGTATGGTGGCACAAGCCTGTAGTCCCAGCTACTTGGGAGGTTGGGCAACACAGCAAGTCTCCATCTCTTTAAAAAACGAACAAAAAAACAGAACACAAAAAACCCCACAAACAATAAAGGTAAATACATTGATCAAAAGGACGTTAAAATTAAAAACCGTTCATTAAAATTCACCATTAAGAGAGTGAAAAAAAAAATCAAGCCACAGAGTGAGAGAAGATAATTTAAAAATATATATCCAGGATTCATAAAGAATTACAATAAGAGAAAGGCAGGCAAAATAGGAAAATGGGCAAGACTTGTTTAGGCATTTCACAAAAGAAAATATTCAAATTTAAGTAGATATTTAAACCACAATGCTATACTACTATATAGGCAACCAGAACGGCCAAAACAAAACTCTACCTACCAAGTGTTAACAAGGATTTAAGGCAATTGAAACTTTGAATCACTGCTGGTGGGGTATGAATTGGTACAATCACTTTGGAAAACCATTGAGTAGTAGTTACTAAAGCCAGACATGTGCATAACCTTGAACTAGCAGTTCCACTCTTAGGTGTATACCCAAAAGAATTGTGTACACATGTTCACCAACAAAGAATGTTCACAGCAACACTCTTTGTGATACTCAAGAGCTAGTAATTACCCAAAAGCCCCTGAGCAGTGGAAGGAATTACTAAATTATGGTATTTTCACACAATGTAATACTATACAGCAAAAATATGGGTGAATGTTGCATAATTTTGAGTGAAGAAAGCCAGACACAAAAGAGTACATACTGTATGATTCCATTTATATAAAGCACAAGCGGGCAAAAAGAGTCTATCCTATCAGAAGTCAGTGGTTTCTTGGACCCAAAGGGCGTACGAGGGCAGCGAGGGTGCTGGTAGTAGTCCATTCGAACTCTGTTCTGGTTACATGGGTATGTTCACTTGAAAATTCATTAAGTTTTAGATGCATAGTTTGTGCACTTTTCTCTATGTATGTTTTATTTCAATAAAAATTTTATTTTTTAGAAAATGAAGAAATAGAAATCCTTAATTAATAGACCCAAATGGCCAAAGCAATTTGAGTCAATATTTTAAAATCTACCCTCCAAGAAAAAAAAAAAATTCTAGTACCAGATGGTTTCCTGTTTAATTCTACCGGATTTTCGAGAGACTGATTATTTTCATCTTACACAAATTGTTCCAGAGAATAGAAAAGAGTGACAAACTCATTTTACGACGCTAGAATAAGGCTGTTCTGTTTCCCCAAAACAGAAAAGGACAGTATGACAAAAGAAAATTATAGTTTAATTTCTTAATTGTAACAATAGATGTAAAAAACTTTAAAACATCTTTAGCCAAAAAAAAAAAAAAAATTGAGTAGTAAATCAATTGATGTAATTTGCTACATTAATAAAAGAGATTTAGAACTCTAATTCTCTAAGTGTGATATGGGAAAACACACACATATGCACACACATATACAAAAACAAGTTTCATGTGTTAGCATATGGCAATGCATACTACAAAACTTTTTTTTCACATCTGTAAGGTTTTTAATGAACAAAAAAGTTAAATACAAACTTTTACATGCAAAATAGATTATTGTATAACTGGCAGTACTCAGAGCCAAGTACTAAATTTTCTTCCACAAATTACAGTGGGGGTGGAGTGTGGGGATGTTAATCTTAATGAGTATAAAACTTAATTTTTAATTTCGGCTTAATATATAGAAAAAAAACTTTGAGGAAAAATAGCTTTAAATTGAATAGTATTCTTTTGAAATGAACAGCTCAGGCCAGCCCTTACAATTCTGATGTTTATACTCAACCAGGTCTGGGATGAAAATGAAGATTTAGGGTTTACAGTTACTTTGAATCCAGTTTCAAGAGTAAGCCAAGTCACCTCGTTTCCAGAAAGGGAAGTCTCTTTAAGATGACCACGGCACTCTTCTGAAGACGCTTGGATAGCCAGAGTTCCTGGTGCACAGTTCCACTTTTCCATGGCACTGTGACCATGCCGTAGTGTCAGACTTCCTCTGAAAGGCAACCAGAGCCCTACACCACAGCATTTTCATTTCTCCTGGCATTTTCAAGCCTCAAAAAAACCCTTCAGCTTCACATTGGCGGTTACTGCTCCAGCGTTAGAGAAGTTAATTAACACTTCCTTCTGCCTGCAGTGATTTCCCTCCTGATGTTCAGCAGGGAGTGGCAGTTGATTAACATTCCTTTCAGAAATAAATAGTTCACTACTAAGCGAAGTATCCCAAGAATGGAAAAACAAGCACCACATGTACTCACCATCAAATTGGTAGTAACTGAACAACACATAAGTGTACATATAAGAATAGCATCTTGGGCCGGGCGCGGTGGCTCAAGCCTGTAATCCTAGCACTCTGGGAGGCCGAGGTGGGCGGATCGTTCTGAGCTCAGGAGTTCGAGACCAGCCTGAGCAAGAGCGAGACCCCATCTCTACCAAAAATAGAAAGAAAATTAATTGGACAGCTAAAAATATATATATAGAAAAAAAAAATCAGCCGGGCATGGTGGCGCATGC
>RJWJ010036368.1:0-16130 GCA_004363605.1 Indri indri | reverse complement strand
TATACTTAGCAATATCAGTTCACTTAAGTAGTTATACCTGAATATATGGGTCTAATGTGTAGGCATCTGATTTAAGTAGTTCATGGTCCTTCACCTTGTGACACCAAATAGAAGAGAATGTCTGGGAGACCAGCATACTGCACCTCATTCACAGTGGCTTTTGGTTACCTAGCTCTCAAGACTGCATGTTTTTGTTAGGTGAAAATTAAGGAACTTAATTGGTTTATGGGCTTCTAACCTCAGAAAGGAGTAGCTAAAAAACTCTCAGTGTCTTTACATCTAACTGTGTGCTTTGCACATTCCGTAGTGATGGTCCCATGTAGAGAAAGTAGCACAGTTCTGAGGAGTCCTTCCTGCAGTGTCCTCCTGCCCCCTTCCCCGTGGAGGTTCGCACCCCTGCCCTCTCCAAATGTGTCCGGGACGCCGTGAGCAAGATGGAAGGGGCCTTGCCAGAGACACGTGGCTCCTTAATTCCTCTAAGCGTGTGCACTAACTTTCGGACAAGGGAGAGGCCTTTTGGAAAGAGGATACGGCATCAATGTTGTTTTAATTTAAAGCTTCTAGTCCTTGACTGCTGGAATGTGCCTCAACCTAAAGGCCGTTTCCGAACAGGGGAGCAGGCGGGCGGGCCGGGCTTTCCCGGGAGTGGGGCTGCACTTGCCCGAGAGGCTCTCGGCATCCACGTGGCGTCCGGTCTTCAGAATGCGGTGAAGCAGTGAGGGATGTACGGATTTGGGGGCCACTGTCTGATATGGTCCCAATTTACTGCCCCCCCCCAGGGTGACTTGTCTCCTTGACTCACTCATGGCAAAGCAGTACGTGGAGAGGCCGCATCAGAGGAAGGGGCCCGAGCTGATGGAAAAAATAAAAACTGAAGGTTGTCTAACAAACTCCAGATGTGCTATGGCGGGTGCCAACCCGTGTGTTCAGACCATACGTCATGAGGAAGCCCCCACTGTGACGGCCAGCCCCTGCGCGAGACTTAGCGTACATGCAGAGGGAACCCCGGAAGGCGTTAGCACGGTCTGCTTAGCCACAGCGGCTGTCACGGGATGGCCTTCCTCTCAGCGTTATTTTCTTCTTTTCACTTCCAGAATGTCATGGCCTGCAGACTGTGTTTGCTGCTCACGTGAAGCCTGGCTTTGTGCCTGTGTGCTCTGTACAGATGTGTCACAGGCAGGTTGGGCTTTTCAAGACAGGCTAGAATTTTTGTTCTGTTTTTGAAAGTTAGCTATAGCAGTGTAAGAGTGAAGGCTACAAACTTAGACTGATGTGTTTTGAATCTAGATAATCTCATTTACAACTATAATTTGTGATCCTTTATATTAGAATTAATCATCAGACAATGTATTCTTTTATTCCAGAATTTTCTAGGCATGAGGGATATGAAGGCACAGTATTTGCCCTAAAGAAACTTATAGTCTAGTGCCTAAAACACCAGTTCTGGACATTTGGCAGAATCGTTCTGTGGAAGGTAGTCCTGGCCTTGCCATCTTTTTTTTGCTGACAGCTTTAGCAGATCATCCAAACATTATGTGATTTATTTGCCCATTCATTTCAGATTCATCGAGCATCTGCTATGTGCCAAATACTATATTAATGGAAAACAAATGTCTTTCTTCCTGATAACAGCCTGGTGGAGAGCTAATAAGACCTAGGTTTTAACTCTGGCTACTCCGTTTACCAGTTGGACAAATTACTTCTCTAAGATTGATGTTACTCATCTATAAAATTGGGATAGCATTACCTACCCCACAGAGTTGGTGTGAAATTAAATGAAATAGCAAACCCAAAGCGCTTAGAATCCACACTCCCATTGCCTTTCAAAGACCCCTGTTCCACAGGGAGAACCATGCCAGTGGTGACCCGTGTTGTCTTGATGGAAGGGGCATTTCGGTGACCACATCTCATTCTCGGTCATCCCTAATGACTTTATTTAATGCTCCCTCTCGTGGTGTTCGGAATTGTACAACCAGCACATGGCATTCTACTCCTGAGGAAGGACATGGTTCTCAGAGCAGTTAGGATAAAGAGATGGTGGTACTTTGTATCTTTCCTTTCTTCTACCTGTTCTTTTTAATGACATGACTATAATGTAAAAATTTTAAAAATAATTTTTAAGTCTTTCTTAAATCGTACATTTTCATTTCTGAGGAACATAGTTTAAATGCCCGTCTGCCTGAAGTTCTCCATGTTAGGAAAGAGACAAATCCCGGACGCACACTCCATCTCATTCGCTTTCTGGTTCTGTGATTTTCCACTTGTTACCTGCCTGCTCCTTGCACCCCTGGCAGCGTAACTTTCCAGAATTATGCGAAAATGGCATACTGAGAACACCGGCTCCCACCTGCCAACTTCCTGTGGCGCGCGGGGCACAGGCGCTTGGCGCGCACCTGCTCTTCCCCGCGCTCTGGAGAGGACGGTCTTCCTTGTGTGACGAAGCACCTGAGACCCAGAACGTTACGATTCTTGGCTAAATTCCACGAAGACTGAGTGATGGAACGTGGAGCCAGAATTAGAACTACTCTCTTCTTACTCTGACCATCTTTTTTGTTTTGTCTTTTTGTTGTTGTTTTTTTAGAGGCAGAGTCTCGCTCTGTCGCCCAGGCTGAGCTGGAGCCTGATCAGAGCTCACTGCAGCCTCACTCTCCGGGGCTCTGCCCTGCCCGGCTAATTTGCTAGTTTTTTTTTTCTGTAGAGTCAGGGTCTCCCTGTGTTGCCCAGGCCGGTCTCAAACTCCTGGGCTCAAGCATTCCTCCTGCCTCCGCCTCCCAAAGTGCTGGGTTTACAGGCATGAGCCTGGCCTTATTCTCACTATCTTATGTAGAAATTTCGGACAGTTGGTAATTAGGAAGATTGCATTAGAATTAGAATAATACAAACAATGCTATTTCACGTTTTTGTGACACACATTTGTTCCCTGAGAGATAGAAGAGGATATTTATTTATCTTCCAACCCCTCCCCTCTCTGTCTATAAAGAACCGGAAACAAAAAAGAAATGGTATGATTTGTCCCGTCTTACGAATTACTAAGAGAGGCAGTGTGAACCTGAAGCTACAAAAAAATAGCAAAACATAATCCTGCTTTTTTTGTGTCTTCAGAGAAGGCAGTACCAGATCAGGACTAAACAAGCTGTGGTTCTTTTTTTTTTTAAGGCAAGCATGAGGTGAAATTCACTGGGAGGGAGCAAGATGGAATTACAGTAGGATTACAGGGCAAGAGCAAGATACGAGTCTACAGGGCACAATACGCACACCGCAAAGAGGGTCAGACCCCTTGCTGCTGTAGGAAAGCAAGAGTGTGCCGTGGTTCTGAGAGTACGTGCCCAGGAGTGCTTCACACCCTGCCTGCCTTGAGCAGTCTGCAAACCAGCCACCCTCCCCAAGCTGTCGTTTAACTCACTGACCACCCGGGGTGTATGGACGCTTTCCCAATTCAGAGTGATTATAGTGAAGAGTCTGGTCCCCTAGATCCCTGACCTGTGGGTAGTAAAGAGGTATTCAAACCCCATACGTATTCAGAAGGTAGCCTGTGTGGCCAGTCTGTTTGACCTTTGCCTGGGGATAAAAGAATCACACAAGTAGCCTCTGGTACCCTAAACCCTCATCCCCTGTGCACGTGACGTGCATTAAACAAGGGGCCGCTGCAGCCTCCTTCTGGGGGCAGCCGTCGGGATCGTCATTTCAGGGTCCCACAGGCTCAAAATTATTGTTCTAAAGACTGTTTAGCTGACCACCCCCTCGAGAGTCAGACTGCATTAATTTGGTTACCTTTCAGGATGAGTTGCTTTTTAGAGAAAACAACTAGAACACTATATTTTTCAAAATAATCTGAAATAACCAACTCAAAAAGATTAATTTTTCATAATTACCAATTACTCTGGAAACTTAGCACTCAGTGGTGGCTTTAACTATGAACTTTTCAACTCTTTAGTTCCATAGGCAAATGCTCTACTTTCTTTAACAGAATAATGCTAAATTAGGTTAAAAAAAGATCAATTTGCTCATAATGAGAAAAAAAAATTTGGTTAATTTTTTCTTTTAATCAATAGCTCCTTCTAAATAACATCACATAAAATGTTTTAGGCTGTAACCTTTTCTTCTCAAATACAAATTCCTCAGATTCATAATTTATTATGAAAATTATTATCAGCGTTAATTCCTCATATCGTCTGTACCCTAATTCTCCTCCAGGACCTGAACTGTTCTCACTGAGGTGAGGTAGTGAGACAGCTGCCAAGAATTGTGCTCTAGGGCGATACTGACTTTAAGAATTCAGTCGAGTTAAAAAAATTAAGAAAACTTTGGAAAGCCATGATGGCCTCACATATTTAATTACACACTGACACTTGGCTACCTGTAATGTGGAGCATTTATTTGCCCTCTTAGTTATTTGCAAAATTTTGTCATCATTTTCTAATAAGATTTCCTGATAGGAAAACAGATTATTAATAGTATACAGTAGTCGCCCCGATCTTTGCTTTCACTTTCTGTGGTTTCAGTTACCTACTGTCAACAATGGTCCGAAAAAAGTAAATGGAAAATTCCAGAAATAACTTATAAGTTTTAAACGCACACCATTCTGAGTGTCATGATGAAATCTTATGCTGTCCCACCCAAGACGTGAATCATCCCTTTGTCCAGTGTATTCACGCTGTCTACACTGCCTGCCCATCAGTCGTTAACATCATCCTCACTCGATGGTCCAGGATCACCCAAAGCAGGTGACCCCGATGAATGTCGGGGGTCAGGAGTCGCCTAATGCTGCGCCACGGTGACCGTATCACTCGCTCACTCCTCATCACATGGGCATTTTATTGTCACGCCTCGTCACAAGAAGGGTTAATACAATACAGTAAGATATTTTTTGAGAGAGAGAAAGAGACCACATCTATGTAACTTTTATTATAGTATGTTGTTATAGTTGTTCTGCTTTATTATTGTTATTCTCTTATTGTGCCTAATTTATTTATAAATTGATTATCGTGGGTTTGTATGTATAGGAAAAACATAATAGACGTAGGATTAGATACTATCCGTAGTTTCAGGCATCCACTAGGGGTCTTGCAGCGTATCCCCTGCAGATAAGGGGGGGCCACTATAGGTCCATTTCACAGAAGGTAAAATCAAGGCACTCATTGACCAACAGCGCAAACCAGCTGTGAGTGTCGGAGGTTTATACAGAGAGCAGATCTGTGCTTTCACGTTGCCTACCCTGCGTGTCAGTGCTCCTGCCCGGGGCTCCGGGGCTGGCTAGTTCTGGACTCAGCCTTCTTAGTGCTTCTTCTACTGCCCGGGACCTCTTCCTCTGTGACCCATACCCTTTACTGTCAACAGATCCTTCTAGACTCTCTTTATATTCATTTAGCAACATTCACCAGTTATTATCTGGCACTTACTGTATACCAGACCCTCTCCTGGCCGCTGGCAGTAACGGGTGAGCAGAACAAACGTGGGCCTGGAGGGCTTCCGTCTGTCGCAGGCTCGACGATCTCATCCCGCTTTTCTAGGTATTTTGTCACACAGAGGTTTTCAGTCCATTTAGTCTGACAAAGAAGCTACACTTCCTTTATATTATACAAGAACACTGAGCAAAAAAAGTGAACTTAATAATTTGTCACACAATCTCAGATTATGCTGTCTCATTTTAAGAGCCGAACTAATTTTAATTTGTATTTGATATTTTCTGAACAAATTGTCGGTTTACAGTATGCTCACTAAAAGAATTATAGATGGATTAAGGATAGCTAAGCCATCTAAGTAGGCCTGAAGAATCATAAATAATGTGCCCATACCCGTTGTTTAGAAAAAACTTAGAGAATTGCTATATGTTCATGCTTCATTTCCCTCAACTATAAAAAGAATATTATCTCCATCCCATTCCTATTAGGGAAATTTGGAGATGAATTGGACGGTTTCTTCAAAGGGAACCAAGATCTTCTGGAGAAGAGCGGTGTGTGTGTGCGGAGCTGTGTGATGTGTCGGGGTCTCCTGGTGCGCATGCTGCGGAAAGCTGTCCGTCCCGTGGGAACCTAGCTAATTGTCAAACAGATACTAACACCAAGACTTCCTGTCCGCGTCGTGCTGGGTTGACGGAGCCTGCTCCCTGGTCTCTCGTGTCTTCTTCGCTGTTCCGGGCTGAGCTGTTCACTTGTCTTTTTTCAGTTGTCCTAGTTCTCCTTCCTTGAGGTTGTACCTATAATCCCGATTGGCCATGGTGGTGATCCCACAGTCTTCGGCCAAGCATTTCCATATGTTTTCTTAGTTTTCTATTGTGTTGTGTGTATGTTACTTGTGTTTGGTTTTTGTGGAGTTTTTTGAAAGATAGGGTCTCACCCTGTCGTCCAGGCTAGAGTGTGGTAGAGCGATCATAACTCACTGCAGCCTCCAGCTCCTGGGCTCAAGTGATCCTCCGGCCTCAGCCTCCTGCGTAGCTGAGACTGCGGGCACGCACCACCACACTCAGCGAATTTTTAAATTTTTTGTAGAGACGGGGTCTCAATAGGCTCGTCTCAAACTGTGGGGCTCAAGCAGTCCTCCCGCCTCGATCTCCCACACTGCTGGGATTACAGGCATGAGCCGTGAGCCACCGTCCTGGGCCTGCTGTACTTATTTAACCCTCCCGAGACCAGTGCACTTCTCTAACCGCTCAGTTCTTAATGGAAAGGGATGTTTCACTGTTGCCACGAGTGTTTTCAATGGGTATGACATGACAAAACACCTGAGTCAAGTGAATAATATTTTAAGAGTCTTCTGTATTAAGTTGACAATTTCTAGTCTCTGGAGGAGCCGCATATGACACAGTGGTCCCTTGTGTGAGACCTCACTCTCACTGCCGCTTATCGGGTGAGGCTCGGTACTCTGACGATTGCCGATTAGGTCGGGGCAGCCGACCTGTGCTTTGGGTGAGCACTTTCGCAATCTAGCAGATGTCCTAGCACACACTGGCTCATCTGCAAACCCACGTCGTACGTGCTTTCAGACTGCCTCGTCCCTGTCCGAGTACTGGTTGCTGTCACGACAATTCAGTGCTCTGTCTACCTATACCACTCAGAAACAATTTGTCAGGCCTATAATATGGACTAATAATGCTCTTTCGATTCCTTTATTTGGGTTATTTTACTCCTTTGTTGTTAGATAATAGCAGTGTGCATAGGTCACTGTCTTGCTTATTTTGACGTTAGGCCTTTTTTCTCACATGTTACAGGGCTGGCCTTGGCTCACCTGTAAACAGGTATCTAGCATCTGCCTTTTTCTCCTCGTAGCATTGGAGGCTGCTATCACGGTAGCATGGTGTACTAATTACAAAGTTACAGTTGAAAAGGTACTTTTATCATAATCACTCTAGGCACTTGGAACTTTCCAAATCATTGTTTGGGCAAAAATTTCTGATGCTTATTTATAGTACAAAGAATACTTTTCTGGAAGTTCAGTAAATTCTCTTTGTTTGGAACTTAGGGTTATGACAACAACAAAATATCGTCATTTGTTCCAACTCCAATATTGGTGCACATGTTTTTTGATCATAGCTTCTATGAGAGAAAATGTTGTTTTAATATTTTTCTATAGTGAAGCTCAAATCATTTTACTTGTCTTCCTTTATCTATCTCTAAGTTTCAAGTAAAGAATGCAAATCTGTTCTTTTATATATGAAAAATGTGATTTGTTCTTATTTACTAAGTTTTGGGAAGAACTGGCTTAACAGTGTTCTAAAGAATGAAAGTGGGGGTCAGATACATCCTTTTAAAGAAAGCTCAAATCTGGTTTTTAAATTCTTAGCCCCGGACCCACCTACTGGAGCAACATTTAGGACCACCAAGTTAGAGCACAATCGGTAATCGGATTCTTACTGTCAAACTTATTGTCAGCTCTCTGTAGTATACGCAGGTTATTTCTGAGCAAAGCTGAAACAGTGTGGATTTATCATTCTCTTCTTCTATGAAGAAGAAGTTGTTGTATGGAAAATTCTTCTAACTAGCTAAGAAAACAGACATTCCTGTGGGCTACTTACTGATTTAAAGCCTGTTCCTTATGAACGAAATCCTTGATGGAAGTTCGTTGCCAGTAAGAGTAATGAGAATCGGCCTTGAGAGCCACACACGTAACGTGCAGTCTCGAGTTGCCATTATTCTGTGTCGTAACCGTGAGCCAGAGAAAGACATGTGTCTAGTCAGTTTCTTTAGCTGCTTCCTCCCTTCTTTTTCTCTGCCCTACTTTCTTTGGAGGCCGGAATTTAAGACTCTCAAAATTAACGGTATGCGAGGGCAGAATGTGCCTCGTTGACTGTTGTGTTGTTGCACCAGGACCTGCAGATGACTTCCTGGAACAAACTGCATGGTGGGTGTGTTCTGCACCTGTGATTCCCATCGAGGACTTTTGTTGTGTTTTGGCAGATACACCATCAAAGGGAAGTATGTCACAAAGAATGGTTATTTTCAGGCCAAATATTGACAAATTTAGGGAATATACTGTGTGGTGTTTTTTGTCTAATTTTTCACTTTCAACTTTGTTGTACTATACACAGGAAGGTTTCTAAAAACTTCATGTTTTAGATTCAGGCTGTGTTTGTAAATTCCCATAAACACGTAAAAGGACCAAGCTAAGCTGATTTGGGGGTGACCACTTTAGTACATTTCCTCTCGCGTTTCAGCCTAAGCAACAGGCCACACTTAAGCACTTTGGCGGGACGTCTCCTTGGCTGGATCACTCAGTTCGTTAGGTACCCTGCTGCCCACATAGCTGCAGGCGACAGCATCGCTGAAGGTCCGTTACTGCTGACGAGGTCCCCAATAACACGTTCCTCATTTCCATTCGAGATCCATCGGCAGCCTCCCTAAAAGCCCGTATTCCAGCTAGCAGTTGATTAAGGGGACTTCAGGTTTTCACTAACGCTCTCCTCAGAATCTTTCCAGGTCTTCCAGCTCTAGCCAGGCCCACATTTTAAGTTTTTGTTCCAACACTACTCCATTCCCAGTTACCAAAATCTATTAGTTGTCTAGTATTGCCTAAAAATTACCCTAAATTTAGTGGCTTAAAGCAATAATTATGTATTATCACAGTTTCTGAGGGGCCAGAGTCTGGGCGCAGCATAGCAGGTGGTTCTGACTCCGGGTCCCTTAGGAGTCTGCAGTGGTCGTCTGAAGACTTGGCTGAGGCTGAAGAATCCACTTCCAGATTCACTCGTGTGGCTCTTGGCTCTTCACCGTATGGGCTCCTCCATGGAGTTACCTGGCACCTGGCAGCTGCCTTTTCTCCTGAGCAAATGACCCCAGAGAGAGGAATAGAGCAATCAGGGTGAAATTTGCAGTGTCTTTCACACCGGTGCTCAGAAGTGACGTGCCATCGCTGCTGCCTCATTCTGTCAGTCACACATACCAGCCCTGTACAAGGGAGGAGGTGGCACAGTGGTGTGAATAGCCGGACGCAGGGATCTTTGCAGGCCGTCCTGCGTCTGGCTCCCACAAGTGAGTGAATAAGGAAATCGCGGCATGCTCGTGCAATGAAATGCTGCTCAGCAGTAAACAGAAATGAACCACAGACACACACGACAATGCGGACGAATCTCAAAAACACACTGAGCAGAAGAATTGAGACAGGAGAGGACCTAGCATATGATGCTGTATTTGTATTAAACCCTAGAAAAGATTATTTTAATCTGTGGTATAAGAAAGCAGATCAGAGCAACAAAGTAGAGCTTGCTTCATCTTCTCCTCCCCTCCTCAGGTCACTTGAGGGGCCTGCCATTCTCTGTCGTTCCTCTTCTCTCTCTCTCCTCTGGTTTTAGGGTCCTCTGACACTGCTTCTCTGGCCAGCCCTGAGGTGGAGCGCAGCCAGAAGACACAAACCTGGCTGCTTTCTGTAACGTCACTTGACCAAGAGGAAACTCACGCATCCTCGCCATGCCAAAGAGTGACAATATCTGGGCTGCCGTGGTATCAAAATGCTTCTCTGTCCATCTGTCGTCTGTCTCTAGTTCTTTCCTCTTTCTACGATCAGCACAAGGCACAAGTCTGATGCCTAAATGGATTCCAAAGGGATGAGCCGTCTCTCTCCTTTTCTTGTGCTCACACCCAGTCCGTACGAGGGGCTCTCTGAGCCCCACTCGCTTAGCTCGGGCAGCGGGACCCTCTTAAGAATGAGCATAAACTCCTCCTGCAACAAGTCCTCCTGCTGGGCTCGGCTTTGCCCTCACATCAGTCTCACGTGGGCAGACAAAGGCACATGCCGAGGAATTGGGCTGGTGACAGTGGTGGCTGCTTGTCTACTTTTTTTTAAATTTTTTTTTTTTTTTTTTTTTTTTGAGATAAGGCCTCGCTCTGTCACCTGGGCTAGAGCTCAGCCGAGTTTGAGGTTGCAGTTGACAGGTCACTATGTTGCTCAGGCTGGTCTTGAACTCCTGACCGCAAGCGATCCTCCCGCCTCAGCCTCCCAAAGTGCTGAGAGTACAGGCGTGAGCCACCGCGCCCGGCTCAGCTACTTCTTAGTAAGCTGTCTCTGTAACGTGTGCTGCTTTGCTCTTCTTTGTCACCAGCTTTGGACCTTGGTCACCAATTCTGGAACAACTGGAAAAACCCACTCACCATACTATTAAAACTATTTTACATTCTGGAGAACAGTGGTGGAGCAAAGCTACAGAGAGCTCCTGAGGTATTAGTGAACAAAGGGAAAATTACACGGCAAGCGTGAAAGCAGCTGGAGCACGACAGAGCTGCTTGTGCACAGGAGAACGTGCAGGATTCGGAGTACGCGGTATTCAGAAGCTGATAGGAGATTGCAGTCCAATCTGTATTTAATGACTCGATGGCCCTTATTGACTTGGTCAGATAAAAATGTTACTCTTTTAAAAATTATTCTATATCCTTTCAATTCTATGATTTTGTATATTAAGCCTTCAAGATATATACTTCTTCTTCTAAACCACTGCAGACATTAAGACCTGTGGGGAGTTAGCTACGCTCCCAGCAAAAAATCGGGTCCCTTAGGTATAGGTCGCCACAAAGGATAAGAAAATAATAGAAAATGGAAAATAATGGAAATAAAAGAATACACAGAGACAAAGGTATAGTTTTATAGATTTATAAAGATAAAAGGCAAAAAGCGGGATACTCAGGGGAGCTGTGGTATCTCCATCAAGCAGAAGGCCACGAGTGAAGTTTTACACGGGCATTTATAGATACGGAGATCGGTTGCCAGGGGTAACAGATTCACATGATAACAGGTAGTTCCTCTTAGGTTAAAAGTTTTTCAAAAGGCTTCTTCAGATCCCTTAACTAACTGTATCTACGTGAACAAATGGTTACAAAATCTTTCAAAGACAAACTTCTAAGTTCGAAGGTAAATTTATCACTTAACAGAAGGGTTAAACAGAGATATATTGGCTCCATATTTTCTTTATCAAGTTATTGTATATTGAGACAGGCAGTCAGGAGTTTAAGCAGGAACTGTCCCTTGGGCTAATTGCTTTTAGCCACAGGGTCTGTCTCTCAGTGTGGGCATTCTTTGATCAGCTCTCATCCTGTGGCTCCTAGCAGACCTGCTCTGCCTTTCAAAGCAAGTCCACACCTCAGGTCTGGGAATCGCAGCACCATCCCGGGAAGCAGCCGCCGCTGATCTTTGAGATGCCCTCCTGCGGTGGAGCAGCTTCGATATGCAAACTAACACGTTCACATATTCCTTCAGGGCAAAGCCCTGCAAAACTCCTGGCACCATTCC
Source organism: Indri indri (assembly GCA_004363605.1). Taxonomy (NCBI): domain Eukaryota; kingdom Metazoa; phylum Chordata; class Mammalia; order Primates; family Indriidae; genus Indri; species Indri indri. Next base: position 4,418 of record RJWJ010036368.1, on the reverse strand, counting down.
TGTCTCTAATATAGTTACATTAGTGGAGCAACAAAGGCCAGCTAGATTGCTCCTGCTGATGGCGTCCGTGTTGATGTGAAAGGAACTAGATGCAAAGTGTTCTCTGTCACTGTCCTCACTTCTGGAATTGCCTTCTACTCCCTCCACTTAATCTCCAATTTTTTTTTTTTTAAACTAGTCCAGCGCAGTAGTGAGGAGGGGGGAAGAAGTAGAACAAGGAGTCCGACCTGCGACTGGCTGTGAACAGTCAGGTGAGATAGCGCACTACCTTCAGACCAGCCTTAATCTCCGTGTTAACCTGTGCTTCAGGACTCATCTTCGTAGTTTGGAATTCCCTACCCACGAAGTCAGTATTTCTCCTTGTCTTAGCAAAGCCGTTCTATGCCTTTTTTCACTCACATATTCATCCTCCCTTGGGCTTAAATTGAAACAAATGAGAGGAGGGGAGAAAAGGAGGGAGCGGAGAGAAAGAAAAGAGAAACTGTTCACTCATACTACAGTCATTATTTGTATTTATTCTTTATGCTGAGCCAAGTTATTCTCATTGTCATGGTTATTTTTTCAAATGTAAGAATTCCCATTCTGTGACCGTTACTGTCTTGTTTCCTTGTGTGCGTGAAACAGCATGGTGCAGTAGAAATAGCACCAAACCGAGTGCCAGGAGACCTGAGCCCCAGCTTCAGCTCTGTTGATAGCTAAATGTGTGATCTTGAGCAGTGATAACACCATCAACTAATACATAGCGCTTTGCAATTTGCAGAGTACTGCTCAGATACCTAGCAGCACTAACCCTGCGGCTGTGGGGGCCGGGCAGATAAAGTGAGAGGAGTGAGTGAGGGGGCGTAAGGCCATAGGAGAGGCAGACCTGTGATGGACTAGGAGCCACACGCTTTGTCTAGAGAGGCAGCCACTTGTAGTTCCAGCCCGTGACCATGCAGGATGTGGGCCCTGTGTTATCCAAGCATCCACTTTTCCCCGGAGAATTCAGAGTTTTAGATAAATCTCTTGATGTCTAAGTGTTGGCAACTAATTTATTTTTTGTTTTTACATAAATCAGGCCACAAGTCTGATTTGGTATTATTTGTTTTTATATAAATAAGGCCACAAGCTGCATAACTTGCCTCTCTGGGTTTTTTATCTTCCTCGTCTACAATTGGAAGGATAGATTAAATGAATTTGGAAGTCTAACGTTCTTTATTTTCTATATTTTGATGAATCAACATATTTACCTGTATCCGTCTCATCTGCTGGTTGCTGACATGAGCAATAGTTTAAAAAGAAGCAGTCATATGCATAAGAACATATATAAGGATTGTTTGACTGTCTATGGAAATTTGCTTATTTTACGAAAATATTCCTTTCATTCAAAAGTAATACATTTTGAAGTTGAAAAAATCCTGGGTTGTTTTTTTAATCCTACAAAGAAATAGATGGATTCTGCCTGATTGCAGTTAACTCCGCAGGGTTGGGGGCAGATCTGGATCCATCCCCGTCTGCTTGCATCCATCTGTGGCATTTTTTCTCATCAGTTCCAGATGTAGGAAAATTCTTCACAACAACTCGATAAGACTCTTTCTTTCCTTCCTTTCTAGCGTCAAATCTAACTCTCCCTTCCTATTGTCAAACTGCTGCCTTTTATGATGCCACAGGGAATTAATTTATAAATCTTCTGCGTTTCCTGCTCCCTCTTGAATTGTCTCGGTGAAAATAAATCAACCTAGGTTTCCTGCCGGCAAGCTAGTGCCCGCCCAGCCCTGTTTCTTCCATGTCTGTCAGGCGGCATGATTTATAGCTGCCTTCCCGTGCCATTGACCTTGGTCTGAGGATCTCATCAGGCCTGAGTAAAACTGGAAAGATTAGCTCGAGGGTGGTTCCCCGCCCCCCACTACATTTCTCTTGGTGGGACTCAGTCAGACCAATATATTCCAAAAATTGATTCCTACTGCCTCTTTTAGTCTCTTTTGAACTAATGCAGATACTTATTAAAAGTGAATTTGGAATTAAATGATGTCTGCATTCAAGGACAAGAGTTTTGTTAAATAAACTAGAATATTAGCTATCACTGCATGCCCTTTGCAAATGCTGTAATTTATTACACATCACCAAATTGAATCGTCCATCCTAGCACGTGGCTTTCTAGAAAACAGCATTCATGCCATTAGTCATCTCAAAGATAATAATATTTAACCTCTGTTCAGCCAACCCCTGTTTTGAGTGCTTCATGTGAATTAACTCATTTAATCCTCGGTACAACCCTGCGAAGTAGTTATCCTCATTTTACAGAGGAGATGCTGAGGGAGAGAGATTAAGTGACTTGCCCTGAGTCGCACAGCTAGTAAATGACCTTAGCTAGGATTCAGAACAGACCACATCGCTGCAGAGCTGACACTCCTAATCACCATATGCCCAGCCATGGTACCGTCACTATGGTACGTGCTTTCGGTATGAGATTTTAGTGGCCTTCAGCCATATTATAATGACCCCATAATACTCTGTTGGAATAAATAATACTTTAATCTACCCTTATTTTAAATATAGTGAAAATATATACATTGCTGTAAAGGACTGCCCCCAACTTTTTAAAAATTAATTCAGAATATTGGCAGGTAAGAATCTCTTCCAAATCTTGTATCAAAAGATGTCTTATTTCAGCAATGATCTTAGAAATTATTGACTAGATTTATGAACAGCTGTAAGTCAGAGTAGAGGGTAAAATGATGAGCTGATTTTTAAGCAGCTGGTGTGCTATTTAGAAACAATAGCCAGGAAGAACTAGATGCTGTAGAAAACCAGTTTTTAAGGCTGGTTCTAGGTTAGCTGATTGTCATCTAGAACTCTGTTTGTATTTAGCCATCGAGACAGTGGTCACAGCAGTATTTCCTAAGCCTGGATTGTCGTCCTGAATGGCAGATGAAATTACCAGCAATGGTCTCACAGCTGTTCTTATGGCTGTGTACTGAAATGACTATTTCTTTTAATACATCTTTTAACATGAGACTAAGTTTGGGTCTCTCACTTTATGTCAACTGGTAAGGTCAGCCATAACGTAAACACCCTCCTTTTCATCACCATAATATTATAACTATAGGAAAAGAAAAAACATGAGCCATAATTGGAGGAAATGACTCTCCTTGTTCAGAGATCATTTCCTCCATTGCTTAAACCTTCTTGTGATGCAGCCTTTTTAAAAAAATTTTTTATTGAAATACAACATCCACCTAGAAAAGTATACATATCGTAAGTATACGTGTCAGTGACATTTCGCAAGGGAACACATCTTGTCACCAGCATCCACATCCAAGAAGCAGGTTATTACCAACGCTTCATGCTCCCTCTTCACCCCTGTTTATTCCTGCAAGAGTAACTACTCCCCTGGATTCTAAGCGTACGAGTTAGTTTTATCTTAACATGAAGACTTTACGTTTAAGATTTTATGCAGACAGAGCCATTGAAGCCCAGAGGCAGAGGCCAGTGGAGCCACCACAGGCAAAGGGCAGAGCCCTGAGCCGCAGAGGATTATTCTCAGACCTTGAAATCCAGTGGAATTTACTCTGGATTTTAAACTTGTTTGGCACTGATGGCCTCTTTATTCCTTCGAATTTCTCCCTTTCGGAATGGGAATGTCTGTCCTATACCTGTCCCATCATTGTGTTTTAGAAGCTGATAACTCGTTTTCCAGTTTCACATAGCTCCAGATGGAGAAGAATTTTGCCCCAGCGGGGATAGTACCCAGTCCCCCTCATACCTGGTTCAGGTGAATTAGACGATGAAATTTGGGACTTTTGAGCTGATGATATTTAGATAAGATGTTGGACTTAGAGTTAATGCTGTAATGGATTAAAACTTTGGAGATTTTGGGATGACGTGAATATATTTTGCGTGTGGGACAGACAGGAACTTGAGGAGACTAGAAGGCAGACTGTAGTGGGTTGAATGGTGGCCCCTGAAAACATATGTCCACTTCCAAATCCTAGAACCTGTGAATATGACCTTATGTGGAAAAAGGGTCTTTGCAGATGGAATTAAATTAAGGATCTCAAGATGAGATCATTCCGGATTATCTAGGTGGGCCCTAAACCCAGTGACAAGCCCTTGTGAGAGACAGGGGAGGATGGGATAAGGTGACGTGAAGGCAGACACAGAGATTGGGAGTGTGTGGAATGAGCTGGAATGTCCACGGCTCCCAGAGCAGAAGGCTCGTCCCCTGGAGTTTCCACAGGGAAGGTGGCCCTGGCAGCACCTCACTTCTGGATTTGGGCCTCCAGAACCGTGATCAGAAATTTATGTTGTGTTTGTTGTTTAAGCCACGAAGTTTGTGATAATTTGTGAAGGCGGCTGTAGGAAACTAACGTATGGGCGTAGGCGGTACAGCTTCTTGAGTCCTTCACGGTAACCATTCGTTCTCCTGTGTATTTAGG
>RJWJ010036367.1:0-16120 GCA_004363605.1 Indri indri | reverse complement strand
GGCATGTGTCTTTTGGAGTTCAGAGACATATATGAACATGGTGACTGATACCTGCTTTTTGTCTAAAGATTTATGAAAATGGAAGACCAACAAGAATAGTACCTTCCAGTAAAGCAAAAATCAAGTACAGCATAGATACCCTAGGCCCAAGGATGTTACAATCCACTCCATTCTTGGGTTCTGTTCCTATTTGAGAAAACGTGAAATTTCCTCAGTATTCTTGTGATTCCATGTGTATTATCTTAAAAGTTAGAATGGAAGAGCAGATGCAGAGTTCCTTTTTTTTTTTTCGCTTGCACCTGAGAGTGAATGAGTTCATAGATCCTTCCTGAGAACTGGTTTTTCAAAGAAAGGGAAAGTGGTTGCACAAAATAGGCACTTAGCTCCTGGCCAGGGCAGCAGGCCAGGGCAGGGAGAGGAGGCACATGAAAGGCAAAGGGCAGCCCCTTCACAGGAGTCTGGTTTCTTTCCGCACTGAGTCCTGTTGGTGGCTGCCAACTCTCTCCGTGCCTCCTGGGGGTCCTGATCTCCAGACTCCTGGGTCCTGCTGGTCCACAGGTTGAGCCTGGATATCACAACCCTTGAGAGCTTCAAGGTCTCCTTGCAGCTGGAGGCCGGTGCCACTGGGCTCTGGCCTTACAGTTCCTTCTCAAAGAGGTGGCGCTTGCTGGCCATGCCCACAGGAGCCACAAGAACTCAGTGCAAGAGGAGCCTGGACACTTGATGGATTCTGACCTCTGTCTGTCTGTGTGGTATTTTATTTTGGGTGATTGTAAAATAGTCTCATAGCTATTTATTTTAAATGTGAAAGAATAAAGTATATTTTCAGTTCTGGGACATAGACTCACTTTTTCCTGCCCGTCCTCTCTAAATACAACTTAATACTCTAGAAATAATTCAATAATCATAGAAAGTAGAAAGGTAGAAATAATCTGATGGGAGGAAAGAAGGTGGTAGACTGGCTAGGAATTTCAGGATTTGAAGAATACCACTGTGTTCTTTTTCTATCTCCCATATATCTCAATCTGAGTGCCAAAACCCTGTGATCATGAATAGCCAGTAGGCATAGACCCCCAAAAAAAGGAAGAAAGAAAAAGAAGGAGAGTGGGGGAAAAAAAGCCTGTTTTGTCTGGCCAAAATAGCAGAAAAGAGGGATTGAGGATATGCCTAATGCAGAGACCTATTCTTAGTGGCAGCAGTGGTCTGACCAGCCTGAAGGATGGGGGCCAACCTATTCCCAAGATGTACCCCCAACAGTAATAGCAGCAAAATGGGGCAAGCTAACTCAACCTATACCTCACATTCACAGGCAGCAGATAAGCACCTCGTTTAGAACTAAAGATGAAAACAGGTCCAGTGTCTCCTGTCATTCCATCCAGTGGCAGATGGCAACCACAGACCATTGTCTTCTAATCTGCCACACAAGAGCATTAGCGCCTCAGACCCAGTAGCTCCTGCCCTCTACCAGCAGAAAAAGATGATTCATGCCAGAAACTGCCAGGCAGAAGGCAACCCTTCATAGCATCTCCTGAACCTCCACTCACTAAAAGAAAATAACTCAAACCCGGGCCGGGTGCGGTGGCTCACGCCTGTAATCCTAGCACTCTGGGAGGCCGAGGCAGGCGGATCGTTCTGAGCTCAGGAGTTCGAGACCAGCCTGAGCAAGAGCGAGACCCCGTCTCTCCTAAAAAAATAGAAAGAAATTAATTGGACAGCTAAAAATATATATAGAAAAAATTAGCTGGGCATGGTGGCGCATGCCTGTAGTCCCAGCTACCCGGGAGGCTGAGACAGTAGGATTGCTTGAGCCCAGGAGTTTGAGGTTGCTGTGAGCTAGGCTGACCCCACAGCACTCGCCCCAGGCAAGAGAGTGAAACTCTATCTCAAAAAAAAACACCTCAAACCCCACTGCTCCTGGTCCTCCACCCAGTTGGCAGAAAGCTGTGTGGGTAGATGCTCCCTCCCTCAGCAATACTGGGAGAAAATCGTGTATGTCCATGTAATCACCAGCCAAACTTGAATAGTGAGCATTTCCACCATCCCTTGGCAATTTCCTCTTGCTTCTGAGATTCAGGCATTCCAGTTTCCACTTAGAGGAAACCACTATTCTGATTTGTTTCTTTTTACTCTGGATGTTTTCAAAATTTTCTCTTTATCTTTATGTTTCAGACTTCAGTTATAATATACCTAGATTGATTTCTTTGCACTTAATGGTTTTGGGGGATTTGATGAGTTTCTTGAGGCTGCATGTATTTTTTTTCTACAAATTTGGGAAATTTTGTCCATTATTTCTTCAAATAATTTTCTGCTACATGTTTTCTTTTCTCTCATTCTAGAACACCTATGCATGTTACATTATGTAATATTATTCCAAAAACTCATTAATTGTGTATTCATTATTGTTAATTTTTTTCTTCAGATTGAATGATTTCTATTTATCTACAAGTGTGCTGGCCCTCTTGGCAACTATAGTTTACTGTTTACTTCCATCCATTATGCTTTTCTATTGGATATACTGTTTCTTTCATTTCTAGAACTTGTATTTGACAGTTATGATTTAATTTATTTGCTCAAACAACTTCTTGTCATTCATGATGTCGAAATGTTCCTTTAAGCTTTTGAGCATGTGTATAAGAGTCACTTAAAAAAACTTGCCTGTTAATTCCAATGATTTCCATTGACTGCTTTTTCTCTTGACCGGAGATCATCTATTTCCTGTGTCTTCACATGTCTAGTAAACTTTCTTATATAGGGGACATGAGGTTAACTGTAGAAACTCTCAACACTGCTCTTGTTCCCTGAATAACTGGTTTTTATTTTAATAGAAAATTAGCTGGATTAAATTTCTTCTGCACAATATTTTCTGCTTTCCAATTACTGCTGCTTCTTCTATTTTTCATAGTGTTCTTTCTCATGCACAGTGCAAGGGCCAGCCAAAGTTTTGGGTGTGGTCCATGTGCAGAATTTAGCAATCTTCCCTCTTCTGTGGCATCTTCTGTCCTTGGACTTAACCCCTTATTTTCCAGATACTCTGACAGCCCCACACTCTGTCCTCTGATTCCATAGGTAGACTGAAGCTTTGTGTTTGAGTCCCAGGTGTCTTACACCAAAGGGACTTTGTTTCATACTCAAGAAGTGTGGAAGACTTGAGTGTGGGGGTGTGTGTATGTTTGGTTTGTACTCTGGTTTGAATATTTGTTCCCTCCATAACTCATGTTGAAATTTAATCACTAATGTGACAGTATTGAGAGCTTGGACATTTAAAACATAAATTGGATGATGAGGGCTCTGACCTCATGAATTAATACATTCATAAAATTAATGGGTTAATGGATTAATAGGTTGTCATGGGAGGGGAAGTAGTGGCTTTATAAGAAGAAGAAGAGAAACCTGAGATAGCACGTTAGGATTCTCATCCTCCTCACCATGTGATGCCCTATGCTGCTTAAGGGATTTTCAGAGAGTCCCCACCAGCAAGAAGGCCCTCACCAGATGTGACGCCTCAACCTTGATCCTCTCAGCATCCATAACTGTAGAAATCAATTTACTTTCTCATAAGTTACTCAATTTCTGATATAAGCAATACAAAATAGACTAAGACAGTTGGTTTCTTTCTTTTTGTTTTATATATTTCATCCAGTGTTCGCTGATATCTGAGGTATGATTAGCATGTTTCAAAATGAGACCTCCCTCACTTTCATTGTTAAAAGATATTTTACTAATATGAAATTGTAAGTGACATTGATTTTTCTTTCTCCTCACAGAGATCTTTCCCCTAGTTGGTTACGTTCCAGTCTGCTAAATTTCATAATCTGGGCTTTCTCTATATCAGCCATTACTGTGTATTTCCTCTTTTAACCATGAGTCAGATGTTCTTGCTCTTCATGTCTCATTATTTTTTATTTATGCTGAAAAAAGTGATAAGCAAGCAGTCAAGATTGAAGTAAAATTTATCTCCAGAAAATGTCATGTTCCTTCTTGTTAGGCTTCTAGCAGTGGGTGAAGAATTAATTTCATGTGTAATTTTCTGAATGTGGGTCTTTGTTCGGCTGTAGATAAATTTATTTTGGCATTGGCTTTAGATATGTTGAGAAATTGTACATCACTATCCATTCAGAAATTCTTGGGATCAACAAAGTACCAACAAACCTTTGGAAATCAATTTCTGCTTTTCTCTTTCTCTTGCCATGTCTCTCTGTTTTTTAGTTCAGGTGCCAGATTTTGGGATCACAGAATTTTCTTTACTATCTAATATTATCTGAGCTTTTCACCAATGAAGATTTTGTCATTCCTTGACACTTTGTCCCCACGGATCAGAAACTACTAACTTGTTCTTGGTTAGAGCCAAAATTACTTCAAAAGGGTTTGTAGAGACTACTGTTGTGCACGCACCCTCAAGCATGCCATTACTTCGAACTTGAACAAGTCCCTACAAATATTAGATGGTTTTTCTTTCATCTCCCCTGCTCTACACACAACCTTGAATATATACTGGTGGAAGGTACGGGTGTGCTCTATGGCTAGAGTTACTTAGGATTAAAATCCATTGAACCTGCCTATATGTTTCTGGTAATGTTTTATTATTTGTTTGGCTAGTATTTCTTATGTATTTCTTTTCTTTAATGTCTTTATTGGGGTATGATTGATATACATAAAACTGAACATATTTAATGTCTACAATTTGATGAGTTTGGACATATTCATGCACCATGAAACTATCAGTACAATCAAGGTAATAAATACATCCATCATTCCAAAAGTTTCTTTATTTCCATTTTTTTGTGGTAAGAACACTTAATATGAGATCTACCCTCTTAGCAAATTTTCTAAGTGTACCACACAGTATTTTAAACTATTTTTTACAGCAGATCTCTAGAAATTATTCATACTATATAGGTAAAATGTTATGCCCATTGAGCAACCTTCCATTTTTTCCTATCACCAGCCCCTATAAACCAACATTCTACTCTCTGTTCCTATGAATTTGACTGTATATAAGTGGAATATAAGTGGAATATTGTAGTGTTTGTCCTTTGTAACTGGCTTGTTTCACTTATAATATCCTCTAGGTTGATTAATATTGTCATACATATCAGAACTTTCTTGTTTTTCAAGGATAAATAATATTCTATTGCATGTATATATCACATTTTCTATGTCCATTCATCCACAATGGGCACTTGGGTTGTTTCCATATCTTGGCTAGTGTGAAGAATGCTTCAATAAACATGGAAGTGTAGTTATCGCTTCAAGATCCTGCTTTCAATTCTTTTGGAATATGTACCCAGAAGTACAATTTCTGGATCATATGGTAGTTCAATTTCTAACTTTATGAAAAGCCTCCATTCTTTTCTCAATAAAAGCTGTAGCATTTTACATTCCTATCAAGAGTATATAAAAACACAAGAATTGCAATTTCTCTACTTCTTCATCAATATTTATTATCTTTTGTGAGGTTTATTTTTTCAATAGCAGCCATTATAACTAGTATGAGGTAATGTCTTGTATTAGTTTTGATTTGCATTTACCTAATGATTTGTAAATTTAAGTACATTTTAATATACCTGGAATAATTTGTATATCTTCTCTGGAGAAATGTCTATTTGAGTTCTTAGCCCACTTTTTGAGTTGTTTGATTTTCTGCTGTTGAGTCACAGGCATTCCCCATATATTTTGGATACTAACCCCTTATCAGATGTACAGTTTGCAATTTTTTTTTTCCATCCTTTAGTTTGCCTTTTCTTTTTGTTAATTGTTTCCTTTGATGTGCAGAAGCTTTTAGTTTGATTTATCTATTCTTACTGTTGTTGTCTGGGCTTTCAGTGTCATAGCCAGGAAATCAATGTCAAGACCAATATCCAAGAAGCTTTCCCCCCTAAGTATTCTTATAGGAATTTTAAAGTTTCAGTTTTCCATTACAGGCTATAACCTACCTTAACTTGATTTTTTGTGAATGGTGTGTATGATAAAGCACCAATTTCATTGTTTTGCATGTGGACATCCAGTTTTTCCCAACACCATTTGTTGAAGCAACTTCCTTTCCAACTATGAAAAATAGACATGGTTGTGTATTCTTGGTAACCATGTTGAAGATCAGTTAATTGTTATATGCATGGGTTTATTTCTGGGCTCTCCATTCTGTTTCATTGGTCCATATGTCTGCCTTTATGCTAGACCGTACTGTTTTAATTACTGCAGCTTTGTAATATGTTTTAAATCAGGAAGTGTGATGTCCCTACTTTTGTTCTTTACTCTTAAGATTGCTTAGGATATTCTAGGTCTTTAGTGGTTTCATATGACTTTTAAGATTATTTTTTCAATTTCTGTTAAAATATATCATTGGGATTTTGATAGGGATAGCATTGAATCTGTATATCCCTTTGAGTGGTATGGCTACTTTAACATTAATAAATCTTCCAATCCATGAATATAGACTATCTTTCCACTTATCTGCATCTTCTTTAATTTCTTTCATCAGTATTATAGATTTTTCAGTGTATAAGGTTTTCACTTCCTTAGTTAAGTTTACTTCTACATATTTTATTCTTTTTCATGCTATTTCAAATTGGATTGTTTTCTTAAATTCCTTTCTTTATAGTTTGCTGTTACTGTATATAAACATAACTAATTTTTGTATGTTGATTTTGTATCCTATTACTTTACTGAATTTATTAGTTCTAATACTTGTTTTACTTCTGTTTGTTTTTCTTTGCTTTGCTTTTCTTTTTTGTGGAGGCTTTAGCAGATGTTACACATAAAATCATGTAATCTGTAAAGAGAGATAATTTTGCTTCTTCCTTTCCTGTTTGCATGCCTTTTATTTCTTTTTCTTGCATAATTGCTCTGGCTAGGACTTCCAGTACTAGTGAAAGTTGTCAGAATCATGATAGGGTTACTTGTCGGAAAAAAACACAACCTGACAAATAGAGTTGGGGAAGGCTTTATGAAGAGAGGGTTCTCATACTTATGCGCCTGATAACAAAACTGTCACAAGGACTCTGCAAAAACTGCAACATTGCACAAAGGCCATAACAACCGTACACAAAAAAATACTTCTGCAAGAACATCTACCCTTGGGCTAGTATTATCCTTGTTATTTATTCTCGTAGCGAAAAACAATTATTCCCAAACAATTATGTAACCCTCTTGCATTTTCCCATTAAAAATCTTTTTTTCCTTTACCTCCCTGAATAAGCACATAGTTCACTATGGCACAAGAATTCTCATTGCAATGCTCTATTTGTGAATAAATATCATTTTAATTTAGAGAGCCACTCTCTGTTTACTATTTAGATTGACATAAATCGTATCTTGAGTGGAACCCAGAGAAGGATGACTATCACAAGGAATTGGTGATTCTTAGAATGGTATGCAGTACTCACTTCGGCCCTTTGAGCTCTCTTTTGCACACTTTTTCTGTCCTGGTGAACCTTCTCTCAGTCTAAGTCACCCTTTTATTGGTAAAAGTTTTGATATCATTCAGGATTTGGTCTGATGTTGAGTTTCTTCAAATCCTTTTTTTTTTTCTGTGTGTATTGAAATGATCATATGATTTTTATCCTTCATTCTATTAATGTGATATATCACATTTATTGATTTGCATATGTGAACCCTTTTTTCATCCCAGGGATTCATCCCTCTTGATCATGGCCTATGATCCTTTTAATGTACTGTTAAATTTGTTTTTGCTTATGTCTTACAGAAGGTTTTTATGTCTATGTTCATCAGGAATATTGATCTGTGGTTTTCTTCTTTGGTAGCCTCTTCATCTGACTTTAGTATCAGGGTAATACTGGCCTCATAAAATGAGTTTGGAAGTGTTTTATACTCTTCATTTTTTTCGAAGAATTGTTGTTAACTCTTTTTTAAATATATGTTAAAATTCACCAGTAAAACCATCTGGTTTTCTGTGTTTCTTTGTTGGGAGTTTTTAAATTATTCATTCAGTCTCTTTACTGAATATTTGTCTCTGCAGGTTTTCTACTCTTGATGATTAACTTTTGGTAGGTTATCCAATTTTGAGCACATAATTGTTGATCATAGTCTCTTATAATCCTTTTTATTTATGTGGCATTGTTGTATCCTGTTTTATTTCTAATTTTATTTATGTGAATCATCTCTTTTTTTTAGTCTAGTTAAGTGTCCATTGTGTTGATATTTTGAAAAACACAATTCTTTGTTTCATTGGTATTTTTCTACTGTTTTTCCATTCTCTATTTATTTCTGCTCAAATCTTTATTATTTTCTACCCTCTGCTAACTTTGGGCTTATTATGTTCCTCTTATCCTAGTTCCTTCAAGTGTAAGATTGGGATGTTTATTTGTGACCATTCTACTTTAACACAGGCGTTTATACACTCCCCTCTCTGAACTGCTTTTGCTTTATCACATAAGTTTTGGAATGTTATGTTTTCATTCTCTCTTGTCTCATGATATTTTCTGTTTTTCCTTTTGTTTTCTTCTTTGCCTTAATGGTAGTGCTAGAGTGTTTTGTTTAATATCCATATATTTGTGAATTTTGTAATTTGCCACTTGTTATTGGTTTCCAGTTTTGTTCCACTGTGACCAGAAAATATACTCGCACACAAGGACATTGGGTGCACTCTCAACTCTCTCTTTCTTCTGAGGAGAAATTGTAGGCTGAGATCTCTCTTAGTGCTGAACAGTGCCCTCTGTTTCTCATTTTTAATGAATTTGTCTGATAATAATTAAAGTGGAAAGTAAAGTGGTAAGGTAATTGATTTTTTAAAAAATAAATATATTCGAAACTCATTTAAGATTTTAAAAAGCTTTCTATTTTTATGATCCAAAAAAAAACAGTAAAAAAAATGTGATTAGAATATTTTCCTTCAACTAAATAATCAACTCATTATTTAAACTATATACTATGTTGTCATTTTCTATTCTGTCTACAAGAAAGTTTTGAAAATAGGCATGCACTATGCACTTCATAAAAGTGCAAGGAAAAAATTAAAAAAATGAATATATGAACAAAGACCCAAACTGCAATACACTTTCAAAGAAAACAGTAATTCTGATTCTATTGTTTCAATTATAAAAGGTATATAATTGGATTAAGGAGAATATCATTCTTAAGGATCATAAATTAACAAGCCGAACATAATATAAAGTTAAGGACAAATAGCTTTGAAAGTTTTTTTTTTTTTTGCCACAAATGAATCTATGTTCTTTATTGATATGAGATTGAGAGCAATATCCAATTTGCAAAAGCCTTATATCTTCTTTCTCACAATTATTGTTTAAGTTCTCAAAAGGGTTCTGTTCTTAGAAATCATATAAAGAGTGTGAATACCAAGAACAGTTTAGGAAAAAATTACAGGATACATTCCTCACTCTAATATTCAGATCCAAGTTTCCAAACACATTTCATTGAGATAAAGGAAAAAAAGAAAGAAAAGAAAAGTTTATTTTGTGTTATGCATCACTCTGAAGAATTTCCATTGACATTACTTTTTGTTGTAAATACATGAGTTGGCTTAACCAATGTTTCTAGATCAAAATTTAGTCTAACTGCAAGAGGAAATAAGAAAAATGCATCAATTTTAAATGGACAATCTCATTTTTTACTTTATTTTCTATACTCAGCACAAATAAAGTTTTACTGTAAGTACAAAAAGTAATCAAATGTGTTCTTGCAAAGTGCCATATAAGTTCATGAATTTTAAATTAGTGCATAGCTTTCAAGAAGCTGTCCTTCCCTATTTAGTAAAATAGGTACCTACATTTTAAAGCACTATTACAATCAAGGAATTGATTGTAAAAAACTACCCTTAGGTTTTTCATCACTAGATTTGTTCAGAAAGCAAGGGAAGATAATAATTATATAACTACTGATTTATTTACTGGTAAAATTGGTTTCTACTTAAATATCCAGGATTGTATACTCTAATTTAAAATCAACATTAGTTCTTTTTGCTTCAGCCAAGTTGAAAGCATCTGGAAATTTCAGATAATCTGAAAGTGGGAAAATATCACTCATTATATTTAAATATTGTCTCTAATCAGTACCTCAAATGACAAATGGGAATTAAATTGTACTTTAGGAATCTTGGTAAAGGCGAGCAAATAGGTTGGGAATAATCAAAGACATAAACTGAAGCTACAAAATTTACTGTGCTCACATATAACCAACTGTTAAGCAAATAAGAAGTAAACCACCCAGCTGAATTTCAGAAACTCATATCATCCAGCTATACATAGCTACTCTGACATTTTCATGGCCAGCTTCATAAATATGTGACCAGGGCAGCAACACAGGAGTCTGCACTCAGATGGGTTCCATATTTGGTTTAACGGTCTACTTTCACTATCTTGAAATTCTAAATTATTTAATCTTCGAACTGTGTTTTGTCAGTGAAGTCTGGATGGCGAAGCAAGAACATCAGCACAGGAGATAAGTACAGTATGTATGTCAGCCACATATAAGGTGATTTATGTTTCTTTTTCCTTTGAGCCCTTCCATACTAATTAATGTAATGTAGGTGGAGAGTATTGACAGAATATATATGAATTAAGAAGTGAAGTATAAAAAGTAGAGTTAGTTTTTTGGGGCATTTCCACAGTTCTAATAAGAATAAAATACATATGCATGAATGAAATACAAATACAAATTATGTAATTTCAGTTATCCTACATATGAGTTAAATGCTTTATATTTGCATTTATCACTGGAATTGCAAAATATAAAAGTGGATAGTAAAATTCATGCTAATTATAAAAAATTCTAATTTTTCTTTACTTCAAAAGATATTACATAGCAAATAAAAAATATGATGACAATTTGAGAGAGGTCGGAGGATTAGTAGATAGAAAGGGGTAGAGAGAGAGAGAGAGAATATGGAAAAAAGAAAAAATAAAGGGCAACCCTAGTGCCTTCATCTGCTCAGGCTCCTATAACAACATACCATAGACTAGGTAGCTTATGAACAACAGAATTTTATTTCTTACAGTTCTGGAGGCTGGGGAATCCAAGATCAAGGTGCCAGCAGATTCTATATTGCAATATCTTTTTATGTTTGTACAATTTCATTTTAGGGTGATCTGATTTAGTAGAAAAAAAAAAAGAAAAAGAAAAAGTCACCCTGTAATTGCAATACCTTTTATTAGTGTGGAACCTCATATTTTCAATGTACTGTACATTTAACCTTCCAATATTCTTTCACTTTATTTTTAACTATAATAAAACTTCTTTAGTGTGATAGTGTTTTGACAATACAAGCAGTATCACATTATTTACCCAGAAGTCAAGGATCAGGAGGTAAGTGAGTTGAATGCTGGTCCTATTCTTGATTCTGATCTTCCTTTAATGTTTAAGTGATGAAGGTGAATGTAGAAGTAGGCATGACTCACCAACTTTACATCTATGTTTTGAAAGTCAGAAATAAGGATTTGGTCACAAAGAAACAGGTATACCACTTAGTAATTACTAGTAGAGAATTTATTTTATACTAATAGATATAAAATATTTATAGAAAAGGAATATAATATGTTATATTCATTCCCTCAAATATACAAGGATGTAATAGAAATTGAATGTTAAATAGTAATAGAAATGATAGCCTGTACCAATGTTTATATTTGCTCTCTTAATGCCCAGGAGTGTATTATACAATTTCAAAAACCATGTGGACATCTTTTAGAATATCTTTTTACTTCAGAATAAAGGATGTAAATATTTATCACCCAATCACATTTTGAGCTGTCTGCTCCCTCTTTGATATGCTAAACAAGTTCAAAGAAAGTATGCATTGAACTAAATCTTTCTGTAACAATATTTAGAGTCATAAGCTTGCCTAAGTTTAAATGGATATGCAAAAAATTGACATAACACATGCAAACTTTTGCTTTCTCATTTCTAACCTTTATAAAAAAGGACCACACGATCTAATAGTATAGGTTCCTATTGCCTATATTTTGTCATCTTTGCTAAGTTTAAGATATTTATTTTCCCTAGTATATTAATGAAATCTAATTGTGTGTTTGTGTGGGTTTCAGTCTCATCCGCCTGATGGTTTGCAATTCGCAGCCTTCTATTTTTTTTTTTTCTCTTCCCATTTTGCCACTATGGTGCATGTTCACCTGAGCTTCAAGGCAACAATATAAATACATTATGATTAATCCTTAATTGCTATTTGAAACACAAGGCTATTGATAACATTTTCTTTTAAAAAGTAGATTATATTAAAACACACACGTACACGCACACAGGTACACATCACTGTGTAAAATCTGTAAATGGCCCCAGTTCCCAAAGTGGCTTCCATTAATATTATTTTGAAGCAAAGATTCTCAGAATACCTATAAAATCCTCATGTATATACTTATGTATGGACATATACAACTTTCACTTAAACGCCTCAGAATTTATCTGGTGGATTAGATTGGCACTAGCAAGTCCAGAAATCATGATTTGGCTTAGTTTCCACTTAAGTTAAAAGATCATTGATAGGTATTAAATTCTATAGAACAATTTTATGAGATATATGTGTGTGTGTGTGTGTGTGTGTGTGTGTGTGTGTGTGTGTGTATGATATTAGTATGGCTACCAAAGCTTTATTTTAGTTACTCTTTTTCCCCATCCCTTCACATTAAAACTTTCATATCTTATATTTAAAGTAGATGTCTCATAAGCAATGTATGTGTGTATGTGTGTACCAATCTGTTATTCTTTTTACTTTGAATATTTGGTTTGTTTTCATTTCATGTAAGTACTAAGTGGTAGATTTAAATCAGTTTTGTTTGCCATTTGAATCACATGTGTTATATTTTTGTTTTCTTCTTTCTGGCCTTATTTTTATTAAAAACATTTTTGTTACTGTTTTACCCTCTATTAAATTGTTAATTCCACATTATTTCATAATTCTTTTAGTAGTTATAGAAGAGATTATAACATGCATGCGTGATATAGATAGCAATATGTAGAAGTGAGGGCTTTAGTGCTATTAATATAAAAACTAAACTATGTGGGTTTGTATCCAGGTATCAACTTTAATAAAATTGATATTTTAGTCTGTAAATGGATGGTCCATCTTATGCAATTATAACATATTTGATAACATTAACTGATAAACTATGACCAAAAATAGAACAAATTTGCCTTATATATAAACTTATAGTTTTTTATTTTAAAACATTGGGAAACCTGACTGCTATTAGACATTATTGCTAGGTGTATTACAAATTATTCTTACCATTTCCCCAGCAATGCTAGAACCTCTGTAGACATTAACTTTATTTATCTGCCTCATACCTTATGTGGATATTCTCATGAATCTCAGTGTGTCTGTATTCTGAATAAAAAAGTACTAATGAAGTTTAGTACAATCAATAACCAGTAATGTTTAATGGCATATCTACACCTTTGTCATATTCTTTCTTTCCTACTCCATTTCTGTGTTTCACTCTGTTAAATTCCTCTTCCCAAATAATTCCATTTAGTATTTTTCTTAAGTTGAGACTGTTGGCAAGCAGTTTTTTTGCTTGTCTGAAAATGCCTTTATTTTACCTTTATTTGGGAAAGGTATCTTATGTTAGGTCAGCAGATGTTTTCTTTCAGTACTTTAAATAAATTCTTCCATTGGCACCTGGCTTCCACTGTTTATTGTAAGATAAGCTATCCATCTTATTTGAGCTTCTTGAAATGTAATATGTAATTTTTCTCTGGCTAATTTTAAGATTTTCTCATTTTTCTTTTGTTTCAAATGATCTTCCTATGATGTGCCTCATGATGTAACAAGACCAAGTATGCTATCCAGTAAAGCAGGGAAACATTATTCCTCCCTCTGGAAGAGACAACTAATAATTGACAATTAATAATACAATCCAGAAGATCCCACATTCTTAGCCATAAATAATCACTTTCTTCCATTTGGCAACCCAAATTCACTCATTCCCTCCTCAAGATGTTACACGAAATGTGCCATAAAATCTTAGTATTAGGCTTAAAGTTCAGCATCATTTTACAGTTCTTTGACATAACCAACATGTAGCGGTAGAACCGAGGCAGGTTAAGCAGAATTAATACTCTCATTTGAAAAAAGGAAAAATAGGAAGGCACTGGTCTATAATGATACTTAACAAACTGGGCAAATATTGTGAGGACACCCCTCACCTGGGAATGTGGAATGTTTCTTGATTAGGCTTTAGCTATGCTTCCCAGCAATGGGGGCAAAGTTTATTAATTTATTCAAGAAATCCATTAGCAATAATGTCTAATAGCAGTCAGGTTTCCCAATGTTTTAAAATAAAAAACTATAAGTTTATATATAAGGCAAATTTGTTCTATTTTTGGTCATAGTTTATCAGTTAATGTTATCAAATATGTTATAATTGCATAAGATGGACCATCCATTTACAGACTAAAATATCAATTTTATTAAAGTTGATACCTGGATACAAACCCACATAGTTTAGTTTTTATATTAATAGCACTAAAGCCTTCACTTCTACATATTGCTATGTATATTAGTTTTGGGTGGGTTGTGCTGTAGTAGCAAAAATTTTTCAGTTATTATAGGAACATATGTCTATCTCTCACTTACATGTGCATGTTATATTTAAGTTAGTTGTGTTTGTGCTCCATTCATAGAGGTAAGCTGAAGGGGACAACCCTCTTTGGGATACGTGGCTCTATCACAGAGGAAAACAGAGATGGTAGAACCATGCTGAACCAAGCTTCTGCTCACATGACACACAGGTCACTTTTATTCTATTGGCCAAAACAAATAATATGGCTAGTTAAAAAGGAAGGAAATATAATTCTCTCCTGGGGAAAAGCAGCAAATAATTAAAAAATAAACAATGTACTAAAATTGGGAATACAGATTTTTGCAATACAGTTTTGGCTAAGATTCACATAATTAGCAAGATATACTTGGATCTTAGACTAATTCCTGCTTGGACATAACAGACTAGATTATATCAATGTCAGAGGCTTTATCTAATCTTCTAAGAGAATTCTTCTATAGTAACTCATACGGAAAATTCACATCGCATTCCTTATGTTTGATAGTCAAAATTATTCATACCGTGCTTAAGAGTGATTCAAAGGTAAAACATGAAGGCACTACCCCTCACTTATAAAGCCTGCATTTGTTTTCCATTGCTGCTGTAACAAACTACCACAAACTTAGTAATTTACACAATTAAAATGTGTTATCCTATACCTCTGTACATCAGAAGTCTGACACTAGGCTCACCAAGCAAGCTACTGGCTGGGCTCTGTTATTTCCTGGAAGCTCTAGGGGAGGACATCTTTCCTTGTATATTTGGGTTGCTGGAAGAATTCATTTATTTTCTGTTGTAGTCATTTCCTTGTTGGCTGTTACCTGAAGGCCATTCCCAGTTTCTAGACCCACCCACATCCTTGACTTTTGGCTCCTTTACTCCATCTTAAAAACAAAATAAAACACAAGTTTTGAAGCCAGAAAAAGGAAAAAAATATAATTTATTGGTCACCCACTTTATGTAAGCCAAAGAACTATACCTGATATTTCATATCAATTATTTTAATATGTTTCTTGCTCTAATTTAATGTGACATGCATTTTTTTTTTAATTTACAGTTGAAAAAAACTGAAACTCACTGTGAATACATGATTTGATCTAGGACATTTAGCTTCTAAACAAATCCGATCAGGTTGAGACTCCAGGTCTGATTAAAGTCTGTGCTCTTTCTGTTTTATTATACGGTTTCCATTCTCTCTAGAGAATTTCTGTGGTTACTGAAATATTTCTGTGTGTGAAATAAAGCCATAATAATCATGCTTGTCTTTGAAGAATGTCAAATTGTTAACCTAGAGTGATTATTTTAGTTGGAGATGTTTGAGACAATAGGCAGAAGGGGCAGTTATGTGCTCAATCTATCATCAATACCTTCACTTTTGAATACCATTTTCTGTGAACATTTTCAAAATAATCAGAGAGTAAGAAAATCATCTTACTGGAATATCTTGAAAAAGGGTCATTATAGACCTCCAGTGTCACAGGATGCAGATGTTACATAGGTGTTTATTAGGGACATTACAAGCAGAGAAGCAGCAGAGAACATGCTCTCCTCAAAACTCTCATTATTGTACAGTGAGGATGAGCATAGATGTTCTG
>RJWJ010036366.1:0-16127 GCA_004363605.1 Indri indri | reverse complement strand
CCTTCTTATAAAACCTTGCCTGGTTTAGGCACTACAGAGGTAAAACCATATGATGTAGAGAAAGCAGACCTATAGAGGACTTCAGAGATTTCCTAGTTAAATCTCTCCACTTTACGGATTAAAAACACTACAAAACTTAGAGAGAGTACTCTGTCCAAGGTTATATGGCTACATGAGTGGTAAGACCAAGATGAGAAGCCAAGTGTCTTACTGTCCCTTTCCTCTACACCTCTTCGACTCAACATTCTGACCCTGTAGAATCTGAAATTATTAAATAACTAGGCTCTGAGATGGAATTAAACCAAACATGCCTTGTATGAAGATGAGGCTTGATGACTGAATAGACTGAACTGAAGTAAAAGCGGCAATTAAGAAACTTCAGGTTCTAGTCTAGGGCAGTGAGAAGAACACCGCCACCAAGGACAAAAGAGCTGGACTTGGGTAGGGGTATGGTGTTTTTCATTCATTCATTCATTCATTTGACAAATATTTACGGAGTTTCTACCATGTGACAAATACTGCTAGATGCTGAGAATATAAAGATGAACAAGGCAGACTTTTGCCTCCTGCCCCCTTGGTATTAGGTTTTAAATGATGAATCTAGTTTTGTACAAGCTGGAAGCTTTGGATAATAGGTCATTCAAGTATAGCTAACCTTTGGAAGCTGGAAATACAAGAATGGAGCTCTAGTGATACTTAGAGACGCTGAACTGAAAGGCACATGCCAGGCTGAATGCTGAAGGTTTGATACTGGCTACTGCATGCACTGTCTGCAGCTCCCCACTTGGAAACAACAGGAAGGACGTTATACCCTGGGGTGCAGCTAGATCACAGGCCACTGTGTAGACATACAATCCTTGTATGCAGCTGCAACTCTGCCCCTTTGCGTGACACACAAGAAAGGCTTTGGAATGTGAGTACTAGTATGATAATATCCTTGAATCTGTTCTAATCCTATTATTAAGAAGGTAACTCATTTCTGACAACTATGAAAGAAAATCAAATTATGAGACTCAATAAACTAAAGATCACAAGATTGTGGTGTTAGAATTCCATGGTTAAAAATAACAGCTGAAAGGACAGTACAGAAAGAACAGGGGCAAGTCACCCTTGTGAAGTTAAGAAATAGGAGAATACAAAAAATGTGGGAGGAAGAAAAAAAAATCATTCAAGGACACAAAAACAGAACCAGAACAGAAAAACACAAAGAGGAAAGCTCTTCAAGAAGTCAGAATGACAAAAAAACCACTGAACATAGTTAGGGAGAATGAAAACCTGATGGCTGGAATTCGCTAGAAGGAGGTGAAGCCCTGGGTATAGAACACTTAAAAGATGATCTATAACCGAAGAGAAAATAGAATGGTAGTTAAACCAGCATCAGAACCAAATTTTTGTTGTTTTTTTTTAAAAGGAGACATACTTTGAAATATACCTGAAAGCAGAGGGAAGAAACTGGTCGGAATTTATTAAGTGAAGAGCAAGATTTTTAGGAGCAAACTGGGAAAGAAAAGAAGAAAAAGGTCACGAATCTCTGTAAATATAAGAAAGGACGAGAATGAAGGTATCAAGAGGTAAGAGCCAGACTGAGAAAGTCAGGGTCTGTAAAGGCATAGGGCTCTGTCATCAGCTAGGTCTGATACTAGTTCTCCCACTCACTAGCTTATAACCTTGGGTCAGTACCTGACTTTCTAAGAGCGTCAATTTCCTCATCTGTAAATGCAAATAATACCAAGTATAAGGATTATTGTATTAAAACTAAATCTTCTAGAACATATCAGATTCTCAAACCAGTTACTATCATTATGATACTACTACTATCAATGATAAATATTATTTATGACAAAAAATAAAGTCAGACTCTATGATGGGGAAAATCAATGAAAGAGCGAAGACTAAGGGGATCAGAAAATGGATAAATAGCCAACACAGAGAACACCCAGGAATAGATACATTCAGCAAGACCTTCTGAGTGCCTATTTTGTGAGACACTGTGTAGGGACAATGGGAGAAATTCCCAACTGCTAGGGGCTTAAGACTAAGGTTAAGAAGTTCAGAGGAACACAAATAACTACAAGGTAAGAATCAAGTTCAGAGCAGACTTCAAAAATCACTTCCTGGCTGGGTGTGTTGGCTCACACCTAGAATTCTAGCACTTGGGAATCCAAGGTGGGAAGAGCACTTGAGGCCAGGCGTGTGAGACTAGGCTGAGCAACACAGAGACACTCCGTCTCCCAAAAAATACAAAAATAAGCAGGGTGTGGTGGTGCATGCCTGTAGTCCCAGCTACTCAGGAAGCTGAGGCAGGAGGATCACTTGAGCCCAGAAGTTTGAGGTTACAGTGAGCTACAATGATGCAACTGCACTCTAGCACCTAGGTGACAATCCAAGACCCTGTCTCCAAAAAAAAAAAAGAAAAAAAATACTTCTTGGTAAATAGAAATATAGAAATGAGTTGAAAAGAGATGGACATTGAATTGAAACTTTAAACTGGATTTAGGGAGGAGAAAATAATCATTCCAGGCAGAGAAAAAGACCAAAAAAAAAAAAAAAAACCACGGTAGAAAAGGACTGGGTGATTTAGCACAATTTAAAACACAGATGCCCAGGGAAATAGGATAAGACAAAGCTTGAGACAGAGGTTGCTGGGATCCAGATTGTGGAGTGGAGAAGGTCTAGAAGGACTCATTTTGTTTTCTGAATATGTCCACAAGGTTCAAAAAAGCACAAAAAGAAATTCAGTGCAAAGTCTCTCCCATCTCTGTACTCTAGCCCCAATTCCCTCTGTGAAGGCAGTTCCATTACTCTTAGAAAGAAGATACTAACCTCTGATATCTGAAAGACCTGCTTTCTTCAATATGCATTTCCGTAATTTTGTTTTTGAAAGAATAAATAGGTATTACTTCTATGATAAGAAAAAGAAAACCCTGCAAGGGCTGGAATTCTAAGCAGTAGAAATGCAGTATAAAATGGTGCTCAAGAGTGCAGACTCCACGTGGAGTCAGAAGAGAAGACATGCATGAACCCAGGCCTGGCCACTAAGAGACTTGGGCCACCTTCTTTCTTCATCTTTAAAACTGGCACAAGTGCGGCACCTCTCTCAGAGTTGTAATGGGGACTGAGAGTCACAAGTAAAATGCTTAGCATAATTCTCAATAGATGATGGGTATTATTCAGATTAGAGCCATTATAATTACGGCTCTAATTATTAAAGCCATTATAATTAATGAAAATAGACCTTTAAGAATAAAGTTTTTACATCGGTGGCTCTTTTCTTTTTGGGGCACATGTACTGTCTGAAAAAATGAGAAGATCTTGTTATGAATGGGCTACTTTTAAAACTACGTGTACCCAAAACTGCATATGATCTCAGGGGTTCATCAATTCTCTGAAATCTTAGACTTTGGGTTAAAAACACCTAATCCACAGAACTATAATTGCTAACAATTATTGTAAACCAGATCTTTCAGAATTAAATACAAAAAAGGATTATTTTAAATTGGCTATCATTTACTGAGAATGAAATTTATGAAAAATTTGTTATTACATGCCAATATCTATGCTAAGTGCTTTAAGTATATTTTCTTATTTAATACTTCCACTAGCTCCGTGATGTAAATATTATTATCCTTATTTTAAAATGAGGAAACTAGGGCTTAGAAAGTTTAAGTGACTTGCACTGTGCACTAGTAATGGAAAAGTTGGGGTTTAATCTGTAACCTATATTTTCATTGTATATCAAAATATATTTAGTTATGCAAAAAGGACAGCATTAAGTGCATCAAAAATTAAAAAGGTGGTCAAATATTCCCTCCTAAAGTCTGATAGACACTTTAAATTTTCTTGAGTTATATCTTGTACCTAGGTACACAAACATAAAACTCCTATTTCCCCTTGGAGCCAAGAAGCCTAGTGGGTTCTAGAGTCAGCACCTGGATGTAAATCCTAGTTTTGTTCACATGCTACCTGCATGACCTTGAACAGGTTACTTAACCTCCTTGTGCCTCAGTTTCCTCATCTGTAAAATGGGACTGTAGTCTACACCTCACAAGGTTAAGTTTAAATGAGTTCATACATGTAAAGCACTTCAAACAGAATACCTGTTAAGCAGCTGTTATCTGGCATTTGAACCAATTAATATGGTATAACATAATTTAAAACAATTTCCTATATTTAAATGACCAGCTTGGCCACTCACAGACCCCTCCCTGTCACAAGGCTCAAAGCTAAGGAAAGGAGGCCGCCGTTGTGCATCGCACCGGAGGCAGCGGCGACGAGGAAGCACCACAAGCTCTGCTGGAGCCAGGCAAACCTCGGCTCACAGCCTGACTCTTGAACACTAGCCTTAGAAACCTGAACAAGTTTCTTCCCCTTTTGTGTCTCTTACTTCTCCCCATTCTGAGTGTATTCTTGAATTTTTTTTAATTACTCAGAGATGAAACACAATATTCAAATTCAAACTACAATTTCCAAATCATGGATTGCTCAGAATAACATTTGGAATTTTTAGCTATGAAGGTTGAGTTGGGGGGGAACAGGCACAGAAAAGAGATTCACATTATAATGAGCCCCTTAAGAATCTATGTTGACATATGTGTGTATTTATATATCTGAAATACCACAGAAGATGCAGGAAACAGGAAAATCTTGTTCCTACAGATGTTATCTGTGGCATTCACAGTAACCATTTAACATACCCCGGCAGAAATCAACATATTTTAAAACTCCTTTGGGCAGGAAAGCTTCAAATTTGTTTTTCTTACTTCTTGAAGCTGATGTGGTATAGATAGGTAAGGCTCTTGCTGCTCTTCTCAAAATTTCTTGTTGTCTTTCCTGGCTGAATTCCTTTTCATAACGTTCCTTTTCAGAATTGGACAAGTGGAACTACAAAAAAAGAAAAAACTATTAAATTAAAAAATTTTTTCAATCTCATGATGTTAATTATCATGTGCAGAAAAACAGATTTACCTAGAACAGGAAAAATAAATCCCAAAATATTTTCCTTTTCTGAAGGCAAAACTTGTCTTCAAATTTAAGTAGACAAATGAAGTAAATTTTAACAAAAACTACATACCTTTGGCAGATTAAAAAATATCTGCCCTCTAAACTAATGCTGGCAAAGAATATGAACGAAATATTTTTGCATCTTTATTTTTAAAGATAAAATTAAATTCCCTCCCCAAAAAGGCAGAATACATATTTTCTATTAGTAAAAATTTTGTTGTTTAAAAGTTACTGTTGGTCAGGTGTGGTGGCTCACGCCTGTAATCTTAGCGTTCTGGGAGGCTGAGGCAGGAGGATCAATTGAGCTTAGGCGTGAGACCAGTCTGAGCAAGAGTGAGACGCTGTTTCTACTAAAAACAGAAAAATTAGCTGGGCATGATGACAAGTGCCTATAGTACCAGCTACTCCAAAGGCTGAGGCAGGAGGATCGCTTGAGCCCAGGACTTTGAGGTTGCTGTGAGCCATGATGACGTCACTGCACTCTACCCAGCGCAACAGAGTAAGACTCTGTCTCAAAAAAAAAAAAAAAAGGGGGAATTGAACCCCTCTCACTCTCCCTCTCCTTAAAAAAACAGTTACTGTCCAGAGATTTTGAATTTTGAATTTTTAGAAGGATATCTAAAGACTTGCTTCAGGTAAGAGGCTAAATCACATGCATGGGATCCCACTATTTTCTGGCCACATCTCAATGAGGTCAACGAGTCATCCTTTGACCATTTTTAGCTTTTAAAAGCTAACCAGTTTCTCCAGAATTGTCAAGGATTGTCGAGGCAAACATAGTTGCCCTTTCTCACGGAGAGATTTCTTGATAGAACTGTTTGTTTTCATTTCTTAGTGTTTGCTTCCATGGTGTGGCCAGCCTCTGGTTCATTTCTTTAATAGTATTTTCCTTACAAAGTACTTGTTCAGTTGCTCTTCTTTTCATATGCCATCCCAACATTTCAAGGACCCTCATTTCATGTAATCAGGAACTCTAAGTTTCTATCAGTCTTTATTTTGTTTATTTATTTATTTAGAGACAGGGTCTCAACTCTGTCACCCAGGCTGGAGTGCAGTGGCGTGATCACAGCTCACTGTAACCTCAAACTCCTAGACTCAAGTTATTCTATTGTCTCAGTCTCCAAAGTAGCTAGAAATGCAGGTGCATGCCACCCCGTGCAGCTAATTTTTAAATATTTTATAGAGACAGGGTCTCACTATATTGTCCAGGCTGGTCTTGAACTCCTGGCCTCAAGCAATCCCCTGCCTCGGCCTCCCAAAGTGCTGAGATTACAGGGTTGAACCACGGTGCCTGGCCAAGATGGCTCATTCTCTCTCTCTCTCTTTTTGGTTTTTGGAGACAGGATCTCACTCTGATGCCTGGGAGAGTGTATGGTGTCATCATAGCTCACTGCAGCCTCCAACTCCTGGGCTCAAGTAATCCTCCTGCCTCAGCCTCCTGAGTAGCTGGGACTACAGGTGTAAGCCATTATGCCCAGCTAATTTTTCCATTTTTTTGTAGAGATGTGGTCTCATTATTGCCTAGGCTGGTCTCAAACTTCTGGGCTCCAGTGATACTCCTGCCTCGGACTCACAAAATGCTAGGATTCCACTGCGCCTGGCTTTATTCTCTACTAAGAGCATTTTAACTTGTTTGAAAATCCATCCCTGACATGATGTGTCTCTTACACATTCACAGTAGAGTATAAAAAGCACATTGTATGATGTTAAATATGTATGTGGATGGGAGACATTCTGATCAAATTTTATAATTTCCTTATAAAATCTCAACAGATTTCCTTGGGCTGTCTATTCCTGGCCTGTGGCAGTATCCCAGACCTCAGCCTGGTCTCTCTTCTATTACTCAACATCATTACTTCTCCTTAAGAACTAAAGTTATAAAATTATGAAAAGCTTAAACAAGATAAAAATTTTAAGAGACACCAGAATTTTAGACGAGGAATGCAATAAAATCAAAATTAAAATAGATTTGACTTTTGAATTAGTACTAAAAGTCTATTTTTCATTCAAAACTACTGAACAGAATTCAAACTATGAAATGCCATTATTATCTTAAATTCAGTATTCAGATGTTTCCATTTAAATATATATTAAATATCAATTAAGAGCTAGGCACTGTCCCAGATATCAGGGATCCAAAGATGAATAAAAACAATCTTTGCCTTCAAAAAGCACATTTCTACAATCTAATAGGGAAGTTAGCCATGTAAACAAAGAATTAAAAAATACAAATCAGCATATTAAGTACAACATTAATAATACATTCATTATAAGATATGATAAAAGCTCCCTTGGCAGGCAGTGGGAGCTATCAATAAATGTTTCTTGAAGGCAATGATACCTAAGTTTTGAAAGATAAATAGGAATCTTCCAGGAAGGCAGACAAGGAAAGAGAACAGCCAAGGAAATGGGAACAGCAAATAGAAATCACAAGACTGTGAAAATAATATGGTGTATCAGGGCCACACTTTGCTTGAGCACAGAGTTCCAGAAAGAAGCAATGGAGGTGGAGTCAGGATTTCAGTTCACGAAGGGTCTTGCATACCACGCGAATGAGCATGAGCTTTATCTTGCAGCTGACTGGCAACCTCTGTAGGATTCCAGCCAGAGATGTGACAGGACCACATTTTCTTTTCAGGAAAGACGACACGTGGTGGCATGAGATGCCTGCCAGCTATTCCCAGGCTGCCTGCGCCTCACCAATCCTTCATGTCCATATCGACATGCCTGTTACACACTAGGTCTGACTCGAGGCAATGGGGACAGAGGAGTAAACAACAAAGATCTTCTTCCAAAAAGCTTGGTGGAAGAGATACTTAAGAGACGGCTTAAATGCCACCTCCTCAGAGAACATTTCCTTGATCACAGTATCTAACTTTTTCCTCTGTTATGCTCTATCACATTACCCAGCTCTTCTAAATTTATCTATATTTTCTAAAATTATCTTATTCGTTTGTTTACGGTTTATCATCTGTTTCTCCCTTTAAAATGTAAAGACAATGTCTGTGTTGTTCTTTTTATTCTCTGAGCCTAGCAGAGTCTGACATACAACGGGTGCTTAATCAGTATTTGATGACTGAAAAAACTCTGTATTCATAACTTACCTTCCTTAAAATTTTATAGTTTTAGGGTTTTAGACCCAATCAGTTTCCCTAGACCTGATTCCCAAGTGTTGCTCTAACCTCTAGGCTAACAGAGTCCTCCTAAGACAGTTACATTAGCATCCATCTCACAGCTTTGCAACTGCTTATGTGGGGCTATCTCACTCAGCACATGGTGTGCCTAGTGAGAAAGAATCTTGAATTCTTGTTCTTGGTTGTTACTAGAGCTTAGCTTAGCTAGCCCTTGAGGATTTAATAATTCATTGGGGTCCGGGCGCGGTGGCTCACGCCTGTAATCCTAGCACTCTGGGAGGCCGAGGTGGGTGGATCGTTCTGAGCTCAGGAGTTCGAGACCAGCCTGAGCAAGAGCGAGACCCCGTCTCTACCAAAAAATAGAAAGAAATTAATCGGACAGCTAAAAATATATATAGAAAAAATTAGCCGGGCATGGTGGCGCATGCCTGTAGTCCCAGCTACTCGGGAGGCTGAGGCAGTAGGATTGCTTGAGCCCAGGAGTTTGAGGTTGCTGTGAGCTAGGCTGACGCCACGGCACTTGCCCCAGGCAAGAGAGTGAGACTCTGTCTCAAAAATAAATAAATAAATAAATAAATAAAATTCATTGGGTAGTTCTTGAACATCCACTATGTTACAGATAGTTGGGGGAGGGATATAGTGGAGAACACAATGGAACTATTTCTGTCCTCGCAAAATTTACAATTTTATAAGGTGATGCGTATCAGTAAACAGGCAATTACAATACCAGATGATAAGTTCTATGACATGGTAAATGGAGCATGCCATAGCAGCCATTAGACACAGGCTTGGGCAGTGAGATGAACTTAGGGGAGAATGAAGGGTGAAGTGAATATATATAAAGGCTTAACTCTGGATGCTAAAAGGATGCAATATGTCAAAACAACAACCAAAAAAGAAAAAATAACAATTAGATGGTATTTATTAGGTGCTGGGCATTTTTCCACACAGTTTACACACACTACTAAATATATATATATCATTAATTGGTTCAATCATTATAGCCATCCCATTGGATGCATACTCGTATCACCCTCACTTTACAGAGGAGGGATCAGCTAAGGAAAGTCTTCAAAGTCACACAGCTAGTAAGGTACAGAGGTAAGAGCTGAACCTGGGCAGTTTGGGTCCAGAATCTGTGTTCTTAACCTCTATACTATACTGTTTTCTCAAAAGTACTACCACTTGTTTTTCTTATTCTATTTCTTAGTTCCTGTAATAAGAACTATTTATTTTCTACACATGTTAACGTTTTCAATAGCCATCACTACCAATAATTGATTAAATAAAATTAGGTCCTTTTCAACTTAGAGATTAAGAAATGGATAGTTTGTAACATTAAAGGTTAAATAATTATTACCAAATGCCTGAAGGATATATTTGAAGAAACACTAAGTTTGACTTATGGTTTAGTTTACTTCTTAAAACAAAAGCATCAAATAGAAAAAGTGGGCCAAAGATTGTGTGGCATTATCTACTAACGTTGATGTACACATAACACAGTACATGATATGGCAGTTCCACTCCTAGACATTGACTCCGAAGAAATACACATATATTCCCCCAAGAGACTTGCACTAGAATGTTTACAGCAGCCCTGTTTGTAAGAGCCCTAAACTGGAAGCTACTCAAATGTTCATCGACAGCAGACCCAGTAAATAAATTGTGTTACATACCACAATTGAATATTAAACAATAATGAGAATGAATGATCTACAATCATAGTAACAACATGGATGAATCCCACAAATAGAATGTTAATGAAAGAAGCCAAACACACAAGCATATATAACTATGACGACTACCTGACTATGACTATACTAGCACACGACTCCATTCATATCAAGTACAAAAACAAGCAAAACTAATCTGTGCTGTCAGAAGGCAGAAGAGTGGTTTCCCATGAAGTGAGTGAATGAAGAAAGCATGAGGGGGCTTACAGGGAGCTGGTGTTGCTGTTTTTTGAACCAGGGGGTGGTTACACAGTCGTGTTCAGTTTGTGCAATTTCATTAGATGTACACTCATGACATGTATACTTTTTTGCAAATACGTTTTCCATTAAAAAGAAGTTGATATTATTTTTAAACATATGGACTATGATTTTTAATGAATTTTGATGAATTTAACATAAAGGGAAACAATTATATTATCATCATTTAATATTAATGTGGCAGGTACAGTAACATGTTAAGTTTTACCTGGACAAACTCCCTTAATCCTCATAAACATCCTGCAGAGACAGGCACAATTGTTAGCTTCACTTTTTGATGAGAAAACTGAAGCTTGGAGAAATTAAGTAATGTGTTAGAGCAGAAAACCAAACTCAGACAATCCTAACCCTAGAGAATACATTCTTAGCCACCTTGCTATACTAAATTTTCAGGGAAGGAGGAATTCAGTCGGCTATTGGGAGGCAAGAGACACACTGGTAGTAAAACTTATTCCACACAAATGTTAACCTGTATTATTTTCTAAACGGAACCTCCAATTAGAAGAAACACTAGTCATATGAAAGTGTAGAAAGCAATAGCCTAGACAATGTGTCGTGCATAATCAAAACACCTTCATTACTTGCAGCATATTCACTCATGCCTGAGAAAATATAAATGTTAAGAGGGTGCCTAAAAATAAATTCTATTTCTCTAAGTCAATTCTGTCCCTTAAGACTTTTTACTTGAGTAATATAAAGTATATGTTTAATTTAAGAAAACATAGCATGGCAGAAAAGTAGTAAACTTTTCGGTACAGTTAAACGTTTACTATTCCATGTCAGTGGACCCTATCTGAGAATAGGCTGATGACTCACGTTCACAGTACAGAGTTACCAGGCAATTTTATGAATGGAAACAGAACGAATGCATTATGTAAAGTTGTAACAAAGGTAACACAAGGGAAAATAACTCCATAATCAGTTAAAGCATTTGGTAATTTACCAACATTAAATTTACCTCTTTGGAGGGGGAAGCGGGAGATGTGAAAATTGTCATCCAATAGGACCATACAAACATAACAAAGAACAGATGGAAAGCCACAAGGTAAACAACGGTCTTTCCTGGTAAATAAAAACAAATAACATTTCATTGAATCCAGGTGAAAACAGGAAAAAGCATTACATTAAAACACAATATACGGGTCAAGAGGCCTAATCCAATAAAAAATTCAATTAAAACCTATTGAAACATCAAGTATATAAACTTTATCTACACAATGTAACATTACTAGATATGAAGAAATATTCTGTTCCTACATTTAAGGATTATCAGCCTGGTTTATAAGTAAAAATGAGATTTGAGATGAATTTTCATTTTATTAAGTTGCTGAAGATTTAAGCTAAAACACTTTCTTTACTTACTACATTTCAAGTTTTCCGTAAAAGTTAATTTTAAATGACCTAAAAATTATTTAAAACAGAATCCATCCCTTAGAACATTAAATCCAAGGAACTGTAAACTGAAAATAAGTAAAAGTTATCATCACCATGAATAATGAATAAATCTGAATAACTCAATCCCTGTGTTGTTCAAAAAAGTACCCTAAATTTCATTCCCCTGTTAAACACAGGCTAAAAAGAAAAATTTCTAGGTATTTTGAATTTCTACCATAACTGTTTCCCAAGTGTAACATTCCAATATCTTTATCTCGAAACTTAACTCACTTTAACCTTTTTGTTCTGTTCTGTAGTTTTTCTATTTGAAAGAAGCAGGACTGGTTCCCACAGGAAGCAAGAATTATCTACCAGGTGCTTAAACTCTTTCAGTTTGGAAGGCAGCACCACAAACCCAGGGAGGATAACAAAATTCAGACAAGCATCAAAGTCTGAAATTCTACTCATTTTTAAAGTTCAGATCAAATCCTACTTCTTCCACCAAAGGTCTTCTCTATTACTTTCAGAATTCATTACCCCTTCAAATTGCACTCCCTAAATAATTTGCTTAGACTTCAATTAAAGCACTTGTTTCAGTAAAGTTAGTTGCTTAATACTGACAAGCTAAAACACGCAAAACACAACAGTGTCTGGCACACAATAAATCCTCAATAAATACTATTATTATTATTATTACTAGTCCTATCCAGGTATCTTAATTCTTCTCAAAATTTGGTTCTATTTGTGCATTCCCTATTTCAGTGTTTCTCAAGTTTAAGAAGTGATAGTTTTCACCGATCTGTAGTGAAATGAGAAACATTAAGAACAACGTAGTGAAGCTTTTATAAAGCCAACGTGTATTCAATCTGAAGTACTGTCCTTCCTTTGGTCTGAGGTTATTTTTCCCTGTATTTTTGGTTAAAAAAAGTTTGTTATTTTTAAATAAAATAGTATGATAAAAAATTGACAACCCTGTTGGAACCCAACATTTTCTTTTGAAACTGTACTGGTCCATGCCTGATCTCAGAGAATGGAAACCCGTTACACAGCTGACCGATACAGGAACCCAGGCCTCAAGTGATTTATCTCACAGCTAATCAGCATAAATATTACTTCTAATTCTAGCTCCTAAAATTTCTTTCAAAATGAACTTATTATTTTCACTGCCAGTGCAGAGTGCATGAATTGTTGCCTATCTCACTTGGATTGCTGCAAAAGCCAACTGGTCTTCTTGCTTCCAATCCATCTCAATGGCCAGTGTGAAATGTGTTGCTCATCGTTTCTTTCCCACTTGGTTCTGAAATTCCTGGAAAATAACTCCATCTGCATGACCAACGCATCCTAATAAAACTCTGAGACCTCCTAGTCACTGATTAGACTAGAGCTACTCAAATTATTACTCCCACCTACTGAAAGCCTGCTAGAAGGCATAATGTATGCCTTCTTTCTAACCCTCTCAGTAGTCTTATAAGGTATTCTTCCAGTCTACAGATGCAAACACTGAGGCTCAGAGAATTTAATATCCTGCTCAATGACACTTAGTTACTAAGTGAAAAGGCCAGAATTCAAATCCATAACTGCTTGATAAAAATCCAAGGTTCTTTTCACTCTGTCCTACCTAAAACTCTATTTTCCCCCTCTTTTTTAACCATCATCTTAATGGTCACATTCCACTTGTGAACCAACATCTGATGCCAAGAAAAAATCCTAACCATAACTTTCTTCTATTTTCAAATGTACTCTTTTGACTTCCACTAGTATTGTCATTCATATTGAATATTCTGGCTTCTCAAAATCTGTATCCTCTATCCTGTCAGCTTTCTCCAGGTTTAACCCCATGGTCTACCCAACGGACTCAGTATCATTTCTTCATTTGTTTTTCCTTTGGAAAAGCATGCAGCAGTTTAGTCGCCTACTGAAACCATTTATTGACTCTTTGATGTTATCTTCATTTAGCTTACTTCCTTTATGTATATTTTTGCCTAGTCCCCATATTCAATCAAGCTTTGTTATTCCTCATCTATATACTATTATATAGTGTTGAGATAAATGGTAACCTTGAGGTACTTTAAACTTCTTAATCATTTATTTGCAACTAAGAGTAGAATGTATAACAATATATTCTTCAAATACTTTTTAAACATTTAATATATTTTTAGAATATTTCTGCTCTCCATGAGAACAAAACAAAATGATTTTGCTTAAAAATACATTAATTCCCAATTAAATAAAAAAATAGGTAAAATAAAATAACGCAGTTAGCACAAGGCCTAGGATACAGTAAGTTTTTAACAGACGGTAATTATTAAATTATAATGAGTAAAGAATAGAAAATATTGCTTTTCATCAAGTTCAAATTAATGTGATTGTTAACAGACAATCTTCTGGTCACATATATATGCTACAAATGATTGGTTACGAGCAGTATGTAACATAAAATCTTAGTTAACTAAGCAAATTAAACCAAAGCTGAAAGAAAAACCTGAAACCTAGAAATCAAAATCTGTGTTCAAAAATCACCTGTAACTGCATTAAAAACCAAACAAGCAAACAAAAAATCTTCATCGAAAGATTCTTTGAAAGACATGGTAAAAATACCCCCAAGAAATAATGATAAAAGTTTAAAGTTCTTTTATAAGAACTTCTGAAATTTTCTGCTTTCTGTATCTGTGCTTTCAACATACAGGAAATCATTTTGATTTAAAGAAAGAAAAATAAACATATCAAGATTGAGTCTACATTTATTCTGTTACTGAGAAATTATTAACAGATTTAAAGGCAACTTGAGATTAAAACGCTTAATGCCTAATCATCTCCAATAATAACTACTTATTAAAAATTTCTAACTATTCCACTGTTTTATAAAGCCTCTGGATCTTTGTATGTCAAATCAAATTTTATTTTTGAAATCTGATTTGAATAGACTTCTAAAATTTTCCTTTATCTTAGTGAAATTTTGAGAAATGATTTTTTCCTCTAGGTATTGTCTCTGACTAGTTGTTATAAAAACTTTA
Source organism: Indri indri (assembly GCA_004363605.1). Taxonomy (NCBI): domain Eukaryota; kingdom Metazoa; phylum Chordata; class Mammalia; order Primates; family Indriidae; genus Indri; species Indri indri. The sequence goes on along the minus strand of RJWJ010036366.1, from coordinate 1,613 downwards.
ATTCCCTTAAGCTAGTAATACAATTTACAAATTTATAGTCTGGTTATTTTATTAAATATCTATGCCTAGTAAAATGCTATTTTAACAAATGCTTAAACAAGAGAACCATAAATAAAATTTAGACATTAAGAAAGCAGAATTCCCTCCTCAACCTAGCTAGGACTGATATTTAAAATATAAGAGTTCTGAAGAACATACAAAACAGAAATATTTATATAAATATACACTAAGCAGTTTGGGTACTAGGTGCTTTACAAAATAATGGCTACTTCAATTTATACAAATAACACAAAATGAGAATATACAGAACGTCTGGGAATAAGCCCAATACTTGATCTCCTTTTAATTACACAAATTTTAAAGATATGGGTTTTCTTTCTGAAAAACAAAAACACATGTATTCATCACTAAATAAAAAGTATATGGGTTGCAATTTGATACCATAAGCATTTTACTTAAATTGAGACTAAAAGTGCCTTACCATTTTCTTCATTTCCAGAAATAGTAACTAAAATAGAAGAAAAAACAGTGAATAAATATACTTTAAACATTTTGTATACAAGTTTTATTTCAGGTTTAATACTCATCTCAATGTCATTTTCATAAAAATAAAATTTGGTTATAAAATGTAAACACTAATACAAAGTCAGAATTATACTCAAAAAACCCCCAAAGCATTTAAATGCTAAAATTCAAATTCTTTATCATTAACACTACAATTGCAGTAAATTTTTTCAGATCTTTGCTAATTTTAAGTGTATCAACATGGTTACAGTTGTGATATTTCCTTAAGCTCGTTCCTTAATGATACATGCAGAATGAATCAAACTGTTTTCTATAGCACCATAACTTACTTATTAGTCTGTGATGTATCTCACCAACCTCCTTGTGTAAGCTATACTTAAGGCAAATTTATTTTTATATAGAAAAAAGTAGAGGAACTTATCTTTCTAATCTTTAGAGTGCTTTTTCTCTGAACAGTCAAATATTCAAGAAATTAAGACAAAGCACAGAAAAGTTAATTCCGTGTCTACCTCTCTTACATTTTCTTCCATGTTGCATTACTATCCTGATGAATAGAGCCAACAACCACGTCAGTTTTTCAAGCCTGAAACCCTGGGAATTCCTATTTACTCCTTCGTTCTGGAAAGCTCAATGACCTCTAGGTTCTGTTGATTCTACTACCTAAGTCTCTTTCAAATCTGCCACCTCTTCCTCAATCCCTCCATTACTTTCCTCAAACGTGAAAGCTTAAAAGCATCTTCCCATTTATCACTTTAACACACCCTCACCACCAGCAAACCCAATGAATACTCTTCAACACCTATGAATTGCTTTTACAATAAAGTCCACAGCCCACGGTGGCTTATGCTTGTAATCCCAGCACTTTGGGAGGCCAAGGTGGAAGGATCACTTGAGGCCAGGAGTTCAAGACCAGCCTAGGCAACACAGTGAGACCCTGTCTCTATAACAATTTTAAAAATTAGCCAGGCGTGGTGGCAAGTCTATAGTACTAGCTACTTGGGAGGCTGAGGTGGGAGGATCACTTGAGCCCAGGAGTTCAAGGTTGCGGTAAGCTATGATAGCGCCACTGCACTCCAGCCTGGGTGACA
>RJWJ010036365.1:0-16121 GCA_004363605.1 Indri indri | reverse complement strand
ATATTAAAGTTTATTCATGCCATATCTTTATTATTAGCTTACCAATTTAACATAATACAATACTCTTTTAACTTAATAAAAAGCTTTAACTGCTATATTTTCTGAGGTGGTATTGCCAAATCTGCTTTCTTTTTGTGTGTATTTGATTAGTTAAAATGTACCCAGCCCTTAATTCATGACCTTCTAGTTCAGCTTTCAGCTTTCAGTTATGTTTCTAGGAAGCAGTAACTTGTGTTGTGGTGTTAGATTTTGTTTCAGTTAAACTTAAAATGCTGCAAACGTGGATGGGGAATTTAACACTCAATGCCAATTTGTTTTAAACTGTTTAAACTCATGATCCTCTGTGGTCTTTCTCTTCTCGTGGATTTCCAGATGGAGACCTGTGTGCAGCATTGAGTGGTTAGGGATGGAGGCAGGATGTCCTTGGGCTCCTGGTGGCTAGAAAGAGGCCAGGTCCTCTCTGGTATTGTCGGTGGGATTCTCACACTCACTCACACGTCCTGCAAAGCTCACAGCCTTGTACTTCCACACTCCCTTGCTCACTGAGATGTAAAGGGAAACCACCTCACGTCCCGCGTACTCTCATGTATTTAACATTTTCTGGTTCTGTGGTGTTTAAAACTTAGCCTTTTGGAGTGACTGATGGGGGACCATGCTGAGCACTGTTAGGGACCGCATGAGATCAAAAGACCCGCGTGCGGAGAGAAGTCTGAGTGGTTCCAGAGCTGATGTCTTGGGTGAATGTCGTGCATAGCCAGGTTTTATCCTTGGGGCAGCACAGCGGGTAGGCACACCTACGTGCCCAGATCAACACGTGCACTGTACTTACTGGTTTCCGCGCTGACGTTTATAACCCGTAAGCAGTGCTTGATTACTTACTCCACGGACTTAAACATTTTATTTCTGTGTAATAAACCAAACTGTGTACTCTTTAGGTTTCATATATATTTTTTAAAATACTATTTCTAATTTACAGGGAGTGCCTGTTCATTTCTACTGCTGTTCATAATTATACCAACTGTAGTAGCTACAGTTTATTATTATTATTTTTAATGTGCCGACCTTCACTACGTACTCATGATACATTATCCCAAGCCCTCACAATCTGGTACAGGCATTCTTTCCAGTGATAGAGGTTCCACCTGGGACCCTGTCTGTCATGCAAAGGTTAGGGAATCGTATGGGTTGGGGAAAAAGCCTCACTGAGAAGACACTTACAGAGCCAGGGAGGAGAAAAAGCCAAGGTCTCCCACCCTCCCATTTTCTCCATGGAGAAATCTGAGGACTGAGGTGCTTTGCTGACAAGTAGCATGGGTGTGCATTCTAGTGGTGTCAGTCTGACTTTCTGGTAGGGCAAAGGTGAGAGCAAGCATGTAGGTGTTTAATCAGGTTACCTGCGTACCAAGCAGCCTGGATGTGGGTGTCAGCTGTTCATGAGACTTGCCTGGGAGCATTAACTGCCCAGTGCCTGGAGGACCTCTGGCCTATGACAGGTTACTGTGGAGTAATAGGGTGTGAGGCCATCAGTCCTGTGGGCAGCCGAGCTTGGATATATCCCCTTTTCCAAGGACAAAGTATTGAGGAGAGTGTTCTCAGCAAGCTTGTTGTCTAGGCAGGTCAGAGTGAGCATCTGGGGCCTCTCCGGGACAATTTACTTATTGCTCCGCACTCTTTCTGTAGTCCTGCGCTGCTTTCATGTTGTTTGGTAAGTTTTGTTTTTAATATCTCAGCAGGAGAATGTACATTTTGCAGAAGAAATGACCAACCAGTATAAAGCCCTCCATTTGTAATAAAATCCTTGCCAGGTTTGAGTTATTAATAATAGGCCTCTAAGGGAGAACTATTTAAAACAGAACTGGATAAAGTGCTAAATAATGTACTGCCCAGCATAATCTACTGCCCTCAAGGGAGAGAACCGAATGACTCGATATGGGTTTCCATCTTCCATTTCAGTAACCTGACGTCAGGATCAAACTACAGCGCACGCTGACACCTCGGTACGCTCCCTGCACTCCAGGTGCCTTTCCCATGTCCTCTTTGTCCCCGTGATGCCACCCCTGAGGAGCTTAAAGTGCACAGACGCGGCAGTCCTTTGACAGCGCTGGGGGTGGAGGGGAAGCGACATTCCAAAGAAATGAAATTGAATGTGTATCCCGAGAGATCAGCGATCGGCACCACGGACCGGGTTTTAGCTGTTTGCTTTAATTAGGGTATTTATGTATACGTATGATATGCCATTGGGATTAGTGTGGCTCTCTGTGGGCCTGGGGAGAAGGAATAATAGGATGAGTTTTTTAGTTCCGTGTTCTAGGTGTTTTCAAGATTTGCTACGTGGTAACTGCCTCCACACCCACTCACGCTTTTATGGAAGGAGTTCAGTTTCAAGTGCACCCGAGTATTCAAAATAAGTCAGGTTGGAAACAGCGTCTCTGGTGATTTCCCTAGTGGGAAAAGTGTGTTCTTAGATTTAGTCGAAGGAGAAATTATTGTGGATCAGGAAGCTATGTTCTGGGGTGGAACTTGAGAGAGAAATATATTATCCTATAGGCCTACCGGATATAAAACCAAACTGCCCTCTGTTCTACGTGAACAACTATAATAATTGTATTTTTTGCAGAAAGTCTGACGCTGATGTGAGTGGATTGAAGTAGAGGAAGAGGGAGGGGTGGTAGGTGAACCCACCACACTTTCCAGGGAGTGGCCCTAGCCAGCCTCACCCCAGCAAGTTTAATAATTTACATTTTTTGATTCTTACCTGCTATTTCAAGCAAATATTTGAAGATGTATTTGAAACATCTAGGAGATTACCAGATACTGGAGAGGGGCTCTTGAGAATCGCGTGCACTTCCCCAGGGCTCCAGCATCCTGGGGAGAGAAAGGGACGGATGATCTTCATCTGTGTCGAGAGATCCTGGTGACCTGCACTCAGTGACAGCAATGGAGTCCCTTTCCCTTGGTTCTTTATTAGGGAGGAAGGAAGTACACATCAGGCTCACCATGTGGAAGGAAAGGGTTTCCAGCTATTCCACCTGTCCTGCCTGTGAAGCTCATTGTACTCTGACATGGCCTCACACACTGACACCTTTCTCGTAGCTTTTTAAAATTTATAAATTACTGTGGTGAATGTAACATATGTCTACAGATTCTTTGATACGCTTCTCTCTAGCAGGTGAGCATTAATTTCCTTCCTTATGAAGGTCAGCTGGATTTGGTGACTTGCTTGTAATGAAAAGAGTATGGGAAAGGAAAAAATAGTGACTTTACAGTGAAAAAACCCGGCAGATGCTATCTTAACCAAGTGATGAAGGTTAGCATCACCAGTGGATAAGTCCTGCTACTATCATGTACCCCTGGAGATGGCACAATGAGAAAAACAATTCACCTCTGTGGTCTATTCCCCCAAAACCCACAATGCCAGTCTAATCGCAAGAAAACATCAGCAAACCTAAATTGAAGAACATTCTACAAAATACCTGACTAGTACGCACTCTTCAAAAGTGTCAAGTTCATGAGTAAGAAGGAAAGACAGAGAAACTGTCACAGACTGGCAGAGAGAGACTAAGGAGATGTAACAACAAAATACGATGTGGTGTGCTGGATTGGAGCCTCAAACAGAAAAAGGACACTATTGGAAAAACTGGTGAAATGCAAATAAAGTCTGTAGTTAATAGCGTTGTAGCAATGTTAATTTCTTAGTTTAATAAATGTACCATGCATATATAAGATGCTAATGTTAGGGAAGGCTGGTGGGAGGGTATAGGGGAACTCTTTATACTATCCTAACAACTTTTCTGTAAATATAATATTACTTCAAAATTAAATGAAAATTAGAAAATTTTAAAAGTCCTTTCTTTCTTCAAATACTTATTGGATGCTTATTATGTTTTAGGAATGCTTACAAATGTAAATCACTTTGGAGAGCAATAAATATTACTCAAAAAAATCGACCATATTCATTCCTCATGACCTACCAATTTCGCTCTTGCATACTTTACCAAACACACGTGCGCTCAATATCACTAATTATTAGGGAAATGAAAATTAAAACACAGTGAGATACCATTTCCCACCCATTAGTTTGGTTACTACTGAAAACAAATGAACAAACAAACAGAACCAGAAATTGGAACTCTCGGCAGTGCTGTTGAGAATGCAAAATGATGCAGCTCCTATGGAAAACAGTATTGAGGTTCCTCAAGAAATTAAAAATAGAACTACCGTATCATTCAGCAATTTCAATTCTGGGTATGTACCCAAAAGAACTGAAAGCAGGGATTCCGAGAGACATTTGTCCTCCCATGTCCACGGCAGCATTACTTGCAAAAGCCGAAATGTGGAAGCAACCCCCATGTCTCTGGTGAATGAATGGGTGAGTAAAATGTGACGTATACATGCCATGGAATATTACTCAGCATTGAGAGGCAATGACGTTCTGACGCATGCTACAACATGGGTGAACCTTGAAGACATTATGCTGAATGAAATAAGTCAGTCACAAAATGACAAATACTCTATAATTCCACTCACTTAAGCTATTTAGAGTAGTCAAACTCATGGAGACAGAAGGCAGAATGGTGATTGCCAGGGGCTGAGGGAGAGGGGCAGAGGAAGTCATTGTTTGTAAGGTACAGGGTTTTAGTGTGCGATGATGGAAAAGTTCTGGAGACAGATAATAGCGATGGTTGCACAGCAATGAAAATGTGTTAAATGCCACCGAAACACACATTCAAAAATAATTAAAATGCCACACTTTATTTATGTATATTTTACCACAATAAAAATATCAGTTAAAAATGGAATTTTATTCATAGGCCAAATATGTCTGTTCTGCATTTATAGCTCATAGCATGTCGTGAACTACCTCAAATAGAAGTTCCTAGGATCAGGGCTTTGTGAAGTTCTCTTGTGGTATAGCACATGTTCTCAAGTAATAGATTGCTATTGAACTCAGCTTAAGGAATATTTTCCTAACTATCTACTGCTCAGATGTTTTTTGACCAGAACGCTGGAGAAGATGTAGGTACGAATGGGCCCCTGTGATGCTAACATGATTTTCATGTGGTTTTCACTGGCAAAATGCAGCTTGTGAAATGCCAGAGTGTGGAGAGGTAGCTGGTTTTTCACATTTCTGACCTAAAGCCCGGGTCATAGTCAGCACTCAGGTCCTGTGGGCCCTGGTTTGATGAAGCTGGTGGATGTAGCAGCAGGGTGACAGGAGACGGTATTGCTCTCAGCATCCTAGCACTTGCTGGCTTCCCCTGGTCAGCTGGAATCCAACTGCTGCTGGGCGTCTCAAAGAGTTTTAGATTTTGCCTTGCCCCACGTTATGATGTGATGATGTGGGTCACTCTGGCCACTTGTAATATCTGGCCAGATATTGTGATATCATGAGTTATTAGCAAAAGCAATAACTCATTCTTCATTCCTCATTCCTGTTTCCTGTGTTCCTAACCTTTCTCAGTTTTTAGTTTCTTGACAGTCAAGGCCTTAGCAATGCTCTTTAGTGAGGGACATCTACTTTTTGGGTATGAACAATTCCTTCTCCCTCCCACCTTTCTTATCTTCTCTCTGAAAGGGAGAGGAGTGATACTTGCCCATGGCCACCTTTGGCCACTGTCATTAATGTTTGCAAAAGGCACCCTCATGTGCCGGGCATATACTCATGGCACACAGTTGGTGCTCTTTAAATGACCTGCACTGTCATGCAGCATTCTGTGAAAAGTCAATCAGAAGGTAGATAACCTAACACAGAGGTCAGCGAACTATTTTTGCAAGGGGCCAGATAGTAAATATTTTTGGTTTTGTGGCCATGTGGCCTCTGTCACAACCACCCAGCTCTGCTGATGTAGTTAGTGCAGAGCCAGCCAGAGACAAGAGGCAAGTGAACAGACAAGGCTGTTTTAATCATCTTTATTTATAAAAACAGAAGTGGGCCAACTTTGGCCTTCAGGCTACAGTTTTCCAGCCTAATATACCCTTTTCTTTAGCTAGTCTCCTTTGTTTAATCTTAGAGTTCATGACTATCTAGAAAAAAGGCTTTGAGACTGAAGATGAAATTTAAGAAAAAATATGTTAAACACTTTGTTTCCTTAATATATAGGTAAAAGAAATAGAGATAATAACAGATTATAAAGGGTCTAGTTTAAGTGAAAGACATATAGCAGGATATAAAAAATTATAGACAAATAATAGCAACAGTAACTTTCATTGCTTAAAAATGAAAAATTCCTTTTACTGTGTTTATTTCGCAGAACGAAAAAGTAACATCAGTACAGACTGATTTGTAATTTTTTAGACTATGTTTTTATTTCATTCATGTTGATTCCAAATCTCTTAGGCTCAGTGTCTCATAATCCGTGCATCGTCTGCTCTGCGAACTAAGCTGATTACGTTCTCTGCCAAACACCCTCCGTGTTCTGTTGGTGCCTCTAAGCAGAGGCAGAGTGGTGGCTCTGAACCAGGTACAAATCCTGGGTTTTGCACATGCAAAGTCTCGCTTGCTCCCCACAGGGCAGGCGTAGCTCTGCTAATGGTGTGGCATGTCTGTCTTCTTAGCTTATATTTACTGATTCAGTATTTGCTGAGTACCTGCAATAAGCCAAGCACTGCTTATAAGTTTTCGGTGCTTGGGGCAAATCAGTGACCAAAACAGACAAAGACCTCTGTCCTTGAGGAGCTTGCTCTTAAGGGAGAGAGACAGGTAACATACACTAAACATGGTAAAGCAGACTGTGTGGAATGTTACAGGGCGATAAGAATTATGGAGACAAGGGCTGTCTGGGAGAAGAGCCTTTTGGCTAGAGCAGGCAGAGCGAAGATCACAAGGCAGATGTTTGCATTTGTGCTCCTGGGTGAGCGAGAGTCCGGTGTGGCTGCAGCAGTGAGTGAGGGTGGAATTTGCGAGAGGAGACAGGGCTGATCTGGGGCCCAGACCATGGATGGCCTCTGAGGCTGTCCTGAGGACATTGGCTCAGAACTGGAGAGCCATTGCGGATGCTGAGCAGAAGTGTGACAGGATAAGATGTGAGCTTCAAGAGCCTCCTTCTGGCTGCTGTGCCCGGATAGACCGTAGGGCCAATGGTAGAAACAGGGCACCTGTTCAAAGTAGTGCAACATGCAGGTGAATGATCATGGTGACTCGAACCAGGTTGTAGCACTGGAGGTGAGAAAAGTCAAGATTCAGTCAGATTTTGAGAGTGGGGCCAACCAAATTTTCTGTATGTGAGAGAAAAGAGTCAAGCATGATGCTCAGGTTTTTGGCCTGTGTTATGCAGTAACAGAAATCCTTTACATATGGAGATAAAAAAAGAAAAAGTTGTAAAAAATGTTCTCTCATAACCCCTGTTTTTATACTGTAATTTCATACTGTTATTTGAAAATGCCAATGGAATATCTCTTCTGGTCTGAGAAAAATAGCCTTATATAAAACCTATTTGCAACTTACGGCTTTTTGGCAAAAGGCCTTGCTTTTATGCACGTCCCGTCAGCTTGCTTCTATCAGAGCCTCATAACCAGAGATTCGGCTCTGACTCCCGCGTCTTGTGCTGCTCAGTCTTGAGACTATGTGTTTGCAGAATTAGAATTATTAATAGTTCTCAGTTCTGCTCTTCTCAGGATAAAACCTCAGAAAGCCTCTCAGTGCCCAGAATGATGAAAATAGTCATTACTGACTGTATCCATGGCCCCCGAAGCATAAACATGTGTGAGATACTAAATAATAACACCATTGTAATATCCATTCTTACTGTTCCAGGCTTTAGCCTGGGCCACAGCCTGCTAAGGAGCTCCACGCATTGTCTTTTTTTTTTTTTTTTTTTTGAGACAGGGTCTTGCTCTGTCACCCAGGCTGGAGTGCAGTGGTGTTATCATAGCCCACTGCAACCTCAAACTCCTGGGCTCCAGCGATCCTCCTGCCTCAGCCTCCTGAGTAGCTGGGACGACAGGCGTGTGCCACTATGCTTGGATGATTTTTCTATTTTTCTTTTTTTTAGAGATAGGGTCTTGGTCTTGCTCTGGCTGGTCTTGAACTCCTGAGCTCAAGTGATCCTCCTACCTCAGCCTCCCCAACAAAAGGGGTTTAGGTGAATGATGCATTTGTAACATGTTAACTCAACAAACATATTGATTTAAGTGTTTCCTATGTGTTGGAAACTGGGTTAGCTTGACATTGGAGGATAAACAATTTGTTCATTGGTTGATTAAATGATTTTTGAATGCCTATGATATGCCCAGAGTGTGCAGGACTATTGGCAGACAAAGATAGATGGTCTCTGGTCTTGAGAAGAAACAACTGCTTCCTGGGCATCCTGGACAGGGGTGTTTGAATATTATAAGGAACAGCAGAAACCTAAATAGGGAGGCGTCTGTTGGGAATGGCTGCTCTGATGCATTTAGGAGTTTCAAAAATGTGCTAATGAAAGTAACAGTATTTTTTTTAATTGGAAAGTCTGCACGATCATATTTCAAGAATGGTTTGACGTAGGTTTAGCTTAAGTACAAATTATAATTATTTTTTTCTAACATATTCAAATTCTTGTTTTTCTCTAAAACTCACTACTAGATATGTAAGAAATAAAGGTATTCAAATCACTCGAAGATCTGAATATATCATTTCACAACACACTCGTCTTCTACTTAAGACCTTGCGCGCCATCTCTTCAGAGCTCTTCCTTGCCCGTGTTATCTAAATCAGACCTCTCCCCAGCCACCTACCTCGCTCTACACCCTTAGATTTTTACACAGCTTTATCACGGTCCGAAATTATCATCTTTATGTCCATTTGTTTATTTTCTCTCTCCCACCACTAGAATTAAGTTCCATGAGGAAATGTTTTAAATGATAAAGAAAATTAGCTTTTCTTATATAAATCAGAAAATCGAATGTTTTAATTCTAAACAATTTACAGGAGTATTTATATACAAACCATAATAAAATAGAGTACAGCCCACTGCTCTTGCTTGAGTCAAACTGTTTTCCCAATTCTGTGATTCTTTGCTGGGGACCGGAGGGCAGTGCTGTCTTGTGCATTGTAGGATATAACTTTGCCTCAAACCGTACAAAGGCAATTTATGTAACCAAAACGTTCGTACCCCCGTAATATTCTGAAATAAATTGAAAAAAAGAAGAAGTCTGGCAGAGAAGCAGAAGCCATCTGAGAAGACTGGAGGGTGGCCAGAGACGCAGGGGGGACCGCCACGAATGTGCTGAGGACGCCAATGGAAGGAGATGTCTCAGCAAGAGCTATTGGCTCTGCCAGATGTTTCTGGAGTGAGATGCAGAGAGAAAATGAGCCACTGTATTTAGTAACTTGAAGGCCATTGGTAAAGTTGATGAAAGGAGCTTCATGGGGGCGATGGGGTGGACACTCAACCAGATGGAAGGAAGAGAATGGAAATGAGGGAAGGGGCTAGAGAGAGGCGCTGGGTCGAGGGAAGGTGTGTAGGGGAGGGATGTTTTGGATTTTGCATGTTGATGAGCATTACCTTGTGTAGAAGGACATACAGGGTACAGGTGAGAGATGATGGATCCAGAGTGCAGGTGGAGGTGTTGCCTCCAGACAGGAGTGGGGACACCCTAATAAAGGCAAAGCTTCTGGGGGATCAGAGTTGGTGGTGGGAAGGTGAGGGAGTTTCTGTTGGACGTCTTCTATTACACAGCTGAGAAGGAGGAGGGAGAAGTGTTGTCTACTTGAGGAGAAAAAAGAAGGCGTGAAATACCTGGATGTCTTGGATATTTATAAGAGAAACATAACAGGACAGCTGGACAGTGATGAACATGTGTTTCCAATTTGTGACCATGAATTTAAAGTGTGAACAGTCATCGTAGCTGTGTGATTTTCTTCAGCTACTGGATGGTGGTGCTAAGTAGGTAAATAGTTGGGATATTGCTTTATTGTGTGACTACAATAGGACAAAAGTTTGTGGTGACGATTCATGTAATCAAATAACATGATTATAATGATGGCTGCTGGACCCAAAGGTGGGAAAGAATAAAATAAAAACAGGAGGGTATGATGGATAATAAAACATGTTAGGGCCAATCAATTTGTGGTTTACAGTGTTGGGAAATTGTTGGAGTAAGTATCCCAGAGGAAGTGGGCTGGGGAGGTAAGAAGGGTTATTAAGGGGGATGTTAAGATCAGCCTACCGGGTAGTGTGTTAACTGTCACAGGGCGAGTTCTCAGGCTTGGTCATGGCAGAGGAAAGAGTGTTGCAGGAGAGGACGCCAAGGATTTAGAGCTCACTGCTCAGCGGATCATCCCTGTGAAAGCTGAAGTCACTGACAATGGTAACGAGAGTTGGTAGAGGGAAAGACAGAGCCAGGTGCCAAACTCCTTGTGGATGACGGAAAGAATGTGGGAGGTCTGAAGATGACTCCAGGGACAGCAGGAGGTACAGTCAGGTGGCATGTGCTATAAGCAGCTGGAGCTTTTGGAGGAGAAAGGAGGAGATTTGGTTTAGACACGTCGGTGGGAGTAAGGGGGTGCCTCCCTCGCCTGTGGGCCATTGCTTACGTGGAGCATGGGAGGAAAGAACCTGTTTCCCAAGGAGAAGGCTGGGAAAGTAGTGCTCGCCGGTGGCTACGAGGTGCAGAGAATTTTCAAAGAGGAACTTGAGGATATAAGAGAGGATTTCAGGAGCTGGTACAGATGATACCTTCCTGAGGACAGGGTGGAGTGGGGAGCATAGAATGCACAGAAAGTGATCAGGCTGAGTTAAAACATTGTAAATCCAGCTATGCCAAAGTATATAGCATTCTGCATCAAGAAACACACAGATGCTTTGTTAAACCAGGCATGGCAATACTAAGTATCCTCGGGTACCCACTCTCCTGTCTTCCTGAATTTCAGAAGCCTCAACCTCTGAGTTCTGGTTGTGCTGCCTGGCTGGAAACTACGTATCCCAGCCGCCCCTACAAAAAGGCCAGGCCACGTGTCTAAGTCCCCCAGCGATGAAATGCCCTTAGAAGGAGATGTTTGTGCTCCACTTTCGCTTCCCATAGGATGAACCGTGGGCGTGATGGGGAGTCATTGCCGGCAGCAGGGTGATCAGAACACCCTCAGGGATGCCAGGGCAATGAGGCAAAGGCCTCGGAGGCCTCAGGTGACTTCACGTTGCAGAACCGCTCACCCAGCCCGAGCTCCCTGTCCTCTCCTAGAAAGCGGTGTGAAAGAGAGATACATTCTACCTTGTTTGGGTTCTAAATGCTACGCCTCATGCCCCAAGATTTGGTCTTGAACATATGCTAATTGCTTGCCAGTCTTCACAGGATCACACAAATCACCATGTAGGACCCTGTAATATTACTGGCCAAGACTAGGGTGCATTTTGAAAATGTAGAAAATGTCTGTATGATAAAGTTCAGGCTTTCATGAATTGTTTACTATCGGAGGAATTAGTCAACAACATTTAGTAATAATCCACAGATATCTGAATCATTCAAAAAAGACAGAAAAGTATCATGTAATTCTCTCACCTAGCAGGTGCTATTTGCAGCGTGTAGTCTTGTGCTTCTATTTGGAAGAACAGCTTTTTAGCGTTCCCCTAATTTTGGAGTGAATGGGCCGTGTAACAACATGGCTTTTCTCTCCATGCGGGGGCTTGGCCGCCTTCAGTCACCTGCGGGCTGAGCGTGTCAGCCTCTCCATCATTCTGCCTGTTACAGGAATCAGAGGTCAAAAGCTCCATCTCACTGTAGCCATTTAACAGGCTCTTTTTATTTGGTTGTGTAAGTCTACGGCCTGAGCAAGGGCTGTAAAACGCAATCATGCAAAGTGTCTCCGTTCTTTAATGGATGGCATTCGTCATATTCCTGGCTTGTTTGAGATACCGTTAGGAGAAAAAGAAACATTTTACTGTGTTTCAAATACAACGTCATCTGTGCAATTCAGTAAGAGCAAACTCTTCCACATCCCCCACTCTTTTTTGTAAATATGTCCATTTGCTTTGTGATTTTGAGAAGTGACATTATTTTTGTCTAGCACCTTCTGTGGCTCTTTAACAACAAAGTTAATGATAGAGTTTTTCTGGCAAGTGAATGCATTCTGTGAGGGGCTTTCTTTTCCTCTCTCCCTGCTGTGTAGTTTTTCATGGTTCTCTTTGTTTCTTTTCTCTTTTTTTCCCTAACCATTTCTTCCAGGGGCAAGTACAAGTTCCAATGAGGTTCCACGCACGCCCATTTACAAGCGCAGTCCGTGGCAGTGCTGTGGGCCGCAGGCCTGTAGACCTCCATCGGGGGAGGACTCTGCGGCTCCCCTGCCACGGGGCCAACGAAACCTGGCCTGACTCTTCAAGGACGAAGGACAGGAGCGCCCATGCAACGGCAGAGAACAGTGTGCCCTTCACAGCTGTGTTTGCAGGTGCGGCTCCGTCTGCCTGAAATTCTCTTTTCCTCCTTTCCACCTATTTTTTGAGGGTTTTCTTTCTTTTAAAAGAAAATGACTATATTGAGATATAATTCACATACCATAAAACTCACTCATTTAAAGTGTACGATTCAATGTTTTTTTTTTAGCATATTAACAACTATGTGCAAACATAACCACAGTCAATTTTAGAACATTTTCATCTCCCCAAAGAGAAATGCTGCACCCTACAGCTATCACCCCATTTTCCTACTCCTGGAGCTAAGCAACCACTTTCTGTCTCCATAGGTTTCTCTATGTTGGGATTTAATATGCATGGAATCATATATTATGTTGTCTTTCGTGACTGGCTTCTTTCGCTTAGTATAATATGATTAAGATTTAACCATGTTGTAGCATGTAATAATACTTCACTCTTTATGGCTGAATAAGTTTCCTTTACATGAAATACCACATTTGTTTTTTATCCGTTCATCTGTTGATGAAAATTTGGGTGGGTTTTCACCCCAAATTTTGGCTCTTGTGAATAATGCTGTTATGAGCACGAGTGTGCAAATGTCTCTTCAAGATCCTGCTTTCAACTCTTTGGAATATATGGGTTAGTAGGACTTTTAAAAATATTTTAAAATTGTTTAGTGCCCTCATTAAAAAAGTCAAGGAGGAACAGGTGGAATTAATTTTAATAATTTATTTAGCACAATGTATCCAAAATATCATGTCAACACATAATCAGTTAAAAAATTTAATTAGATATGTATTCATTTTTTCATACTAAGTCTTTGAAATCCAGGGTGTATTTTGCACTTACAGTTCATCTCAATTTGAACTAGCCTATTTCAAGTGGTCAATATCCACACATGACTAGTGGCTCCTGTGTCTGGAGAGGCACATCTCTCTCCTGCGGTGTCCATGATTGAGGAACCGACTGCATCATGATAGCTGCTCTCGAACTTCAGGTTCTTTTCTCTCTCTCTCTTTTGCTCTCATTCCTTGAGAAACACACATATGCAGAAGCTCTTGGCAGAGCCTCAACCTCACCGTCAGAGGCATCAGATTTGATTCAGTGAGGATTATGTGATCTGGTGGTTGATGTCATGAGCTAAGTTCAACTTGGATTTCTTTTAAGAGAATTTTGAATCTGAAACACAGAAAGTGACCCAGTGAAACACCTTTTCACCTCGTGCTCAGTCACCTTGCAAAATTTAACTTCAAATCATGACAGGGAATGCTTGACATTTGCTGTTACACCTTTTTTCAGCTCCAGTGACTGTTTTATTTATAACTGATGATAATGCATCTGGTAGGACGGGCCAGCCCATATGGTGGGGACTGATGGGAGAGGTTTATCATTATGACTTCAGCTCGTGCTATTAATAGTGGCAGGCTGTACATTTTGAATAGATGCTTGAAGCCATGTGACATCAGAATATATAAGGGGAAAAATAGCTTCTTCTAGGACAACTAATGTAATGTGATAGTTATTAATATAACATTGCCCCTTTTCATTTGGATTATTTATTCAGAACCTGGTTAAGGAGGGTCTGACAAGACAATGGATGAAGTCATTTATGCCCACCCCTTCAAATCTGGCCTAGGCTGGGTTTTGGAAAAGTCTTCCAGACCAGCAGGTGATGTACAGTCCCCAGCTTTGCCATTGGCTTGGGCATACTTACTCGGCTTTTCTGGGTCCCCACATTCTTATTTTCAACGAAACGAGTTGAGATGAGGTTTGATGTCTGAGAAAGTGTCTAGCGCAGTGGCGGGCATGGAACACGCTCGCGCTTTCTTTTCTATTCCCGAAGCCCATGAGCTGGTGCGCGGTCTCGTCCTTCTCTGCTCACGAGACGGGTTTGGAGTCAGTGTGCTTCATTAGGGACAGCAAGGAAAGTGCTGCTGAGATAAAGGCAGGAGGCCACCCAGACCATCTTTTCATTCTTTTAGAGACTCTCGGGCCAACGGAATTTAAAGTTCACTGAGCAGATTTTGCAAACTATTTTAATTATCCTGACATTATGAAAGCATAGAATCTTGTACTTCTGACATCTGAGTAATTAGGATGTTGAACACTGGTGCCTTCTAGGTCACAGTGTTGCATTTATAACATTTCACCGCAGACTGGCCATTATCCATTACCACCTTTCTGCTCCCGCTGAAACCATTCTAAGAACAGGATGGGAGAGGATGGCTTTGATTTGAATCACTGTTAAAACAACTTTTATGTGTTGAGCTGCCCTGAATTTTTATTTGTGCACTGAACTTTATTTTATGGTTTAAAAAAGGCAAATAACAAGGCAATTATATTTAGCAGATGAAAAGAGACATGTGAACATGATAAATTTAGCTGTGGATCTCTCTGACCTAATACAATAATCAGCTCAGTTTCAAAAGCTTAATTATTTCTCAGAGCAGCTTTTTTACTTTGCTTATACAACTAGGGTAAGAAGAATTCAAATAGTCTCCCAGTCATAATGAAGATATGGCAACATTATTAATCATTGTTTATTAATTGCTTTTAAGGTTAAGAAATATGATAAAGAAACTTTTTTGTTTTTAGTAGTCATTAAAATAAAGTGGAATTTTGATAGCATGACCAAGTGACTATAATCAATAATAAGTTAGGGTATACTTAAAATAACTAAAAGAGAGGAATTGGAATGTTCCTAACATAAAGAAATGATAAATGCCTGAGGTGATGGATACCCAATTATCCTGATTGGATTAATTCACATTGTATGCCTATATCAAAGCATCACATGTACCCTATAAAGATATACAACTATTATGTACCCACAGTAATAAAAATTAAAAATTAAAGTGGAATTTAACATTCATTACTGATTTATTCTTATAAATTATGGGACTTTTATATATTAGATAACATCTTTGAAGTTTTGAAACATCTTTAAACAGAACTTGTTTCTTTTAAGTTTATTGTCCTAAGAAACTTTGCTGGCAAATGAGGAAGTCCATTTACCTGGGGATGTTCGAAAGTACTGAATGTTAAATGTTTGTTTTGGAAAAATAAAAATGGTATTAATGTATCAATTGCTGCTCGGTTCAACATTTTTAACACGTTGCTAGGTCCTACTTCCAATTTTTAGAATTATGACAAAATTATGTCATATCACTATAAATCTCCTTATCAAACATTTATATAGTTAGTATACATTATAAAGTGTGATGTATGTTTAGTACAGGTTAGGTAGTATTTTGCATATAAATACACATGCTACGTAATAGGACCTGCGTTAGCCAGCAGAATGCCACTTTCTGTTGAAATTTTATATAAAATTGGACTAACATTAACATTTAAGAGATGATATAATTCTTTGGGCAAACAAATTTGAACAAAAAAATTTCCCTTTTGGGTACTGTTTAGTTGATTTAGTTGAAAACATTTGGTTTTTTTAACCACTATAGGTATTTCAGGGTAAATTTTATTTTTAGATGAAACTGAGGATTTTTGGCAAAACCCTTGTAATTATTAGGATAAGAGTGAATTTTAACTCTTGATTCTTTACTTTGTTCTTTACTTTGGGGCAGGGGATTAAGCTTCAGGAAAGGCTTTGTCTAATTTGGAAAGTCGTAGAAGCCAAATGTCAGCCAGAACAAGAAACAGGGAACGTGCTTGGGAGGACACTCGGTAAGCAGTGACACTGCCCTCGAGGGGACACTTGCCTGCTGTTACTGCAGAGGGCCACCGGGTCACACCCGGTGATGCCTGACTATGAGCCAACGACTCCTGGGAGCAGCACAG
>RJWJ010036364.1:0-16131 GCA_004363605.1 Indri indri | reverse complement strand
GTGTTTGGGGTTTCTAGACAGAAATGGAGAACTGGATTTCTCCACTTTCCTGACCATTATGCACACGCAAATAAAGCAAGAGGACCCAAAGAAAGAAATTCTTCTGGCCATGTTAATGGCGGACAAGGAGAAGAAAGGTTACATCATGGCGTCCGAGCTGCGGTCAAAACTCATGAGACTGGGGGAGAAGCTCACCCACAAGGAAGGTAACAGCCTGGGGCCTATCTCCCAACAGTAGGAGGGGGCAGGGAGGTTTGGGAGGACACCAAAGCCCAGTCGATGCCCCCAGGATTGTGCAGGCCCCTCAGTCGATGCGGGCCCAGAAGACTGTGAGCAGATGTCCTGCCAGGTGAGCGCTGGACTGCAGCCTGGGGAGGAACCAGAGGCCCGGATGGGAGAGGGGTGAAGTCGGCCAGGTGAAGGGACAGCCTGGGGAAAGCCCAGCTAGAGTCCCCAGGCGGCAGGGCATCTATTCGGCCTTACCCCGTGTTTATGCTCTCACTGTGGGTCACTTAGTGCGTTTGACACCCCAAGAGCACACGTGCCCCCTTCTACTGATAAACAGGTGAGGCGAGTGGCTTCCACGCAGCAGAGCTGGGAGTCACACAGGCGGGTCTGCTAGACACAAGCCCCCGCCCCAACTCAGGTGCTTTCCTCGCACCACAGTGCTCTCTGAAGTTGCCGCCGAGGTCAAGGGTCTCCAAATTTGCTCCCTTTCCTCCCGACTCAGGCAGCTCTAAGAGCTCTTCCAGAAGGCAGCATTGTGGGGGACTTTGCTGGGACAGCTGGAGAGGCATTCCTGGTCACTGACCCTACAAGGGGGCCTTTGCCGCACACCTTCCAGCAGCCCAGCACGCCCTCCTGGCTTTCCTGGGAACGCCCTTTGCACGTTGTAAAGGGGACCCCAGAGCTGGGCCATTTGCAGTTTCCAGCCTGCCCCGCCCGCTGCAGGGGCCAGTCCTGCTCTGCCCCCAGAGGCCATGTCCCCCACCCACGGAGCCTGAAGTTTCTAGTTAGCCGGCCCTGCTTCCCTGTGGTTGGGACAGGAGGGCTGGGCTTGGCCACAGTAGGGTGCAGGAAAAAGGCTTCAGTAACTCCCGGCCTTTAGCCTCTGCTCACATCACAACAAACCTCTGGAGGGGTTTTAAGGTTATGGTTTAAATTAGGTTTGAATCCTGGCTCCCCCTTTCCAGGGAACCTTGGATGAGTTTCTTAACCACTCCCCCCCCTCGTCACCTTCCTCGCTGGGAATGAGGTCTCAGTAGGCAATTCCTCAGGTCCCTCCAAGAGCTACCCGTCTATAAACCAGTCTGCTACGATTTTTCATCTGCTGTAGCAAAGGCACAGCACAGAGCATTTAAAAATAGCGCTCCAACAGGCAGAGTCGCCTTCCCCCGCGTTTTCGGGCTTGCCCCCATCACCTCGCCTCTTACTGTGGCCGTTTTCGTGTGGATGGGGGACGACACTGGCTGTCCTTCCCTTTCAGGCTCCGAGGACACTGCTGGGCCCTTTGGTACCCAGTGGAGTGTTAGCAGAGAGGGGCCTTAATTCTATGGTAAATAATTCCTGTCTAAAGCAACATCATGGCCCCCACACTCACACACATCATTTGTTTAACCCGCCAAGGAACATGTCAAAGAAACTGGTTTGTGCTCCAGACAAGCAGGGAGACCGATTTCCCTCCTTGCTGTGGAGACAGGAAGGATGATAGCAGAAGTAGGAAGCCTTTACCCTGGATGACTAAAAGGCAATTTCCAGTTTCATTAAGAAGCATTCTTGGAGTGGCTGGAGAAGGCCACCAGGGGTGGCCTCCCTTCCGAGGCTGGGGACTGGCTGACTTCAGCACCTGGCTTTTTTAAGGGTCTTGGAAGTGAGGCACGGTGGCCGGCGGCCTATCCGGGAGGCATGCTCGAACTCAGCACCGCCTGCCCGGCTGCCCTCTCCTCTCCCAGGCAGGACGAGGCTGCGGCCCCTGGCCCTGGAGCTGACGTTGGGCCAGTTCCCTGGGAACTGGTTTTAACCAGCTGGCTGACGGTAGCAGCTTCTCCATGAAATGGGCTGAATTACGGTCTCCTCAACATTAAAAAATATTTGCAACTACCATCAGCTTAGGTACAGAGCGTAGTAATTATACTTTGGAGGATGGCTAAGCAGAAAATCGCAGGATATTTTCTAACTGTTGGGAGTCACATGTGGAGGGTGTCTAGGGCTGGGAAGCTGACACAGGGCAGTGACACAGATTTTGCAGGAGGGCGAGGATGGTCCAAAGAGCCGCCAAAGGTAGTTTGGCCCCAAGAGACCACCACGGAGAATATAAGCCGAAATGGCTTTTCTTGCCAGCGCCTGGGACAAACTAGTATTTTGTCTCAGGAATCTAGAACCAGAAGAAACAAGCAAATGAAGTGATTTTTTTTTTTTTTTTGGAGCAGTGCGGAACAATGGCAGTTTTATATGCTTTGAGCTTTTAGCACAGTTGGATTTATTTTTCTCTCATAAAACCCCCACCCGCAAAGCGCACTTTTTTAAAGGAGGTAATGGTAGGAGACACCGCTCTCGTCACTAAGTCCTCGGTGTGGGGGCAGGGCAGTGAGGAATGCCAGTTTGGAAGAGAAGGCAGGTGAGTGGGGGGCAGGCCACAGCCTGGGCTGGCACGGCCCAGGATGGAGCTGCCGAGATGTCTGTTCTGCTGGGAGGCTGGGGAAGGGGGGTTGTGGAAGGTAAAAAATCCAGGCCAAAGGTTTCTAGAAATAGAAATACAGGTTAGAGGGGTCACATATTTTCTTTAAAAAAAAAAATAAAGCACACGTTGACCGAGTCCTCACCAGCACACCTCCCTACTCCCTGCCCTTGCAGAAAACCCGATCAGCTCAAAACTGAATCCATGGTCTCCAGAGGGTAAGGGGTGGGTTGTCCCTTTCTGTTCACTCATCTACTTCCTGGTCAATCGAACACTCAGGCAAGGCCCATAGGGAGCCCCGATCCCCAAAGAACTCACTGTTTTGTAACGTAACACTAAGCCAAACTGAAAAATTAATGTGATTTATTGCAGTGGACGATCTTTTCAGGGAAGCAAATATCGAACCAAATGGCAAAGTGAAATACGATGAATTTATCCACAAGATCACCCTTCCTGCGCAGGACTACTGAACGAGGAGAACACCAGAGAGCCTCCCCTGGGCCTGAAAACTTGGACTGATTAATTTTTAACAAGAAAAGTGTTCTTGTCACTCTAGGGAGATGGCAAACACAGCAGCAAGATGACATTACCCAACTGTAGCAGAGGATAACTAGCAATAATAAATGATGTCAGCCACGGTATTAGCATGTCTTTAATAAAAGATTTGTATTGATTTTAGTAACTACCATTAGTCCGGCCCTTTACAGCAGGGAAAGAGCCTGTGGTTTAAAGCCAGGCTGGGTTCCAGTCCTGGCTCTGCCACTCCCCAGCTGTATGACTTTGGGTGAATCCTTTCACTCCCTGAAGCTTCAGGATCCCCCAGGAAAGCTGAATTCTTACTTCTTACTTCATGGAGCCCATTAACGGAAGGACAAAGAGAATGATTTGAAAATGCCTTTGCGACCTGTAGGGCATTGTGAAAGCCTGAGTTACCGGGGCATGCTTCTCCTAAAAAGAGCAATCTACCAAAAGACCTTATTCTGTATTTGGGTGCTGGAACCATCTTCCACATTTCCAAGCTAAAGCCAGTGCTACTGAGAAGTAGCAACGCAGAGCTAAAACAAACACTTATGGCGACATTTCTTGCAGCACACAGCCCACTTACAGATTCTCATTTCCAGCTCAACAGACAGTGACAGAGCTCGGGATCCTCATTCACGAACAGAGCGAAAACACACACGCTAAGGTGAGGCAGCATCCCCTGAGCAGTGGGAAGTGGTCTAACTTTACATGCCACCCCAGATGAAAGCAGAGGATGTGAGCTTGCATTCACTGAGGACTTACGGAGCTTGAGAAGACCCTTTCCAATGCTCCTGTCAGAATTGTGAGCTGTCCCCTGGGCTCTCTTAGGCAGAGAGGTTCCAGGATGTTCTGCTCAAGCGGCCCAGACTGATCATGGCCACTGCCCCAGGACTAAGGGAGAGAATTACGGGGAGTAATAGGCTACGGCCAGGATACAAGAGCCCTGGAAAACTGTAGTAGGGGCACTGAGCCTTCAGGAGCCCTTCCAGCTCAATTGGCTTTGAGTTACACAGCCAGGAGGTGCCAGGCTGGTGCTACCAGTGATTCAGAGTTGCCCATGCACTTGTCAAATCTATGGATCCATTGGTGGGGTCAGCACACCCCTAAAAAAGGGCTGGAGTACCACACCAGTACAGGTGGTGATGGGGTGAGGTATGGGGCTCTAAGTATACAACGATTTTCATGATATATGTATCAAAATTGGGCTCTCTGGACTGTGGTTTTGTCTAACGGTGCCTTAGTGGCTAAAGCAGAAGAAAACCAAGTCAAGAAGGGGGTATGTCTTCTGGGAGGTTATATACGACACAATCTTTTACTAAAGGCTGGGCACTGGGACAACTTCAGGGGACAAAACAGTCACTCTTAGGGCAACCATCTCACCGATGCTGAGGAGCTTCAGACCAAACCAAGGTCCTGAGATAGGTGACTCTCATTTTTCTAAGTGTAATTGCCAATGGGAGTGAGCAGGAATTCCCAGGAGCTGTAGAGAAGGGTTTTGGGGGTGGGGGTGAGGGTGAGGGGCAAGTAGTAAATAGTTCAAATACCAATTAGGTAAAGTTGTGACCATCTGGCTGGGGAGCCCAGGTCCACAAGGTACAGGAGCAGACGTGGCTTTTGTGGGGTATGAGGTTTATATGATTTGGTGGCCTACTTTAAGAATATAAACACAGAAATGCAGGATTTCTGGGGCTGCCCCCTGGACCTCGGAAGAGACCAGAGCAAGTGAGGGCCCTGGTGCTTAGCCTTAATTACCTCCTGGTAAATCCACCAGAGGGCTGGTTGGACCTTGGCTCCCGAGAGAGAACTGCTGCATTTCACCTTTCGGGCAGGGCTCAAGGGTCCCAGAACGACACCTCTTTTGAACTCCAGCCGTGGATATTAGGAAGCAAATCCTGCATGGCCAATCTGGAATACCAAGGATTAGATGGGAGATAGACACTGAAGATTTAGATGGACAGGAAAAGGAATTTCTGGACTATAATAATAAAAGAGGATATTTTCCCTCAAAGCTCTTTTATGTCTAGAAAACTGAATGGTCCCAGTATTGGTTTTAAAGCAAGTTTTATGAATCTCATTTGCCTAACAGGAATCTGAAGTATAGCTTGCCAAAACCACACACTGGTGTGGAGTGGTCATTAGAACCTGGGGCTCCTCTCCACTGGCTCAGTTCTTAATTAAGGGGGTTCAGTGGTCCAGAGCCTAAGATCCCGTGAAGTGTTCCGATTTAAACCTCCACAGGAGGAAAGGCTTTTTTACACTACTCCTGTCCTGGTTTCATGTTCATTCCTGAAATTCCAGTTGGTTTACCTAGCAACTAGTATTGTTTACAAAAAAGGCCATGGTGCTAGTAGCACTCAAATTGCAGATATTAAATAGATTTTAAGCAAACCCAGATGATATGGTTCATTACAGAGCTAGCCACATTTCAATAAAAAAGATAAATGATGACTGTATATTCATTACTTACCTCAAAGCATGTCGCAAGAGAATAAGTTACTTGTCATGCTTTGAAATCTCTGGATGAAAGGTACTTTGGAAGCACAAACCATTATCACTTGTGTTATAGGGATTGTCCCCTTTTATACCCAGCAGTATTATTTTACAGAAGACAAATTAACTGAAGGCTTTTCTTTTATTACATCTAAAGAGCTCTACATAAACAGGTAACATTCAATAGGTAAACAATTTTTTTCCAATGCATGTAATAAATATTTTCACTTGGTACTTTTATACAAACTGACATTGGTCTACTATACATTTTTAAAAGCCATTTTACTGGTTTGGCATGCGGTATGGAAATTCTAAGAGAGAAAGTTTTAAGGCAATGAATCACAGATTTAAGTTCATGGAATTTATGGTAACTTTTATATCTGCTTATATACATTTTCCCCTTTGTTAATTAAACAATTAACAGCAGCGCACTCTGGGACCACCAGCTATTCTCCTTCCCTCTTTCTGAATCTAAGCTTTGTGTTTAATTAAAAAACAAAATGCAACATGTACTGATAAAACAAAACTCTTACTAAAATAATTTCAAATGTGCTTTAAAAAGTCCTGAAGATCTTTTAAGTTTTATGTATTTAAAATTGAAATTATTTTAAAAACAATGTTCTTTCCACATTAATTTACAAATACAATATATTTTCATTCAGTTTCAACACTGACTCAAAGGAAAATCTGTTGAGAAATCACATTTTTCAGAAGCTTAAGTGAATCTTTCCTAAGTCAATAATGATATAGAATTGTGATCTCTAACAATAGAAAAAATGTTAATGCTCAAAATAGATTAGTCAACGAAGTGTGGCATGGTTAAAGGTCAGATTGCTTTTTAAAAAAAGATGTGTCCGATAATGCCCACGAAGTAATTGAAAGCCACTTCAACTCTGCTAGTCAAATAGCTACTTTAGCAAAGATGTGTGCATACAGATGTATATACACACATGCACACACAATACGAACATATGCACACCTATTATGAAAGACCAAGGCAAGGGGGATGGTGGCAACTTGACTAAAGATTCTGAGAATTGCTATATATCCACAGACAGCATGCCCATGTTGGCAAAGGTTGAGGAGTCAGGGTGGGTTAAGGAAAAAAAAGAGATGAAGTGACTATGTGCTTTTTTTTTTTTTTTAACTTAGGAAATAAAGATGCAGTGCATGAAAATCTGATTGATACTGACCATGCAACCAACAGAGTGACAACTATTACTTAATGCAACATTTTGGAAAGTCAACAACTGAAGGAAACTAACTCCCCACAGAGTGGAATGAACTAAAAATAGACAACTGAATGGTTAGGTTCTCACATGGAGACAAAAGCCACTGATCAGACATTTATTTCTGCCTATTACCTGTTCTTCCCTTGGGTTGGTATAATGTAGGACACAGGGAAATTAACCCCCTCCAAAACTGGGCTGAAGAAAGTAGAGGGATGCGTTTTCAACTGGATCATTCAAAGAGTTTGTAATTCAGCATCATATACAAAGTTATTGATCAGAATTTTTGAGACCACTGACAACAATGACAAAAACAAAAACAAAAATAGGAACAAAGAAAACTATTCATTTTACCATAGGCAAATTAACAGAAATACATTTCCTATTGCCATGTAAAATCAGAAATAACTTTTCACAATTTTAGTTAATTTCTACCCCAATCCAAATTTAGACACAAATTATGGTACTATTAGACATTAGCTTAAATTAATATGGCAATGAGAGTCTTAAAGTGTTTGCTCACCACAACACCAGATTCATTTAAAAACTTAACTATTTCCTGTTTTAACTGACAATGAATCTAGGTTTTCTTTTTTAATTATTATTGCAAATTGTTTTGTGACTATAACTCAGCCATTTATGTGTGGAATACACATGCGTAGGGGAAGACTATGTAACTCACTTGTTACTCACACACACTTGTTTATAAATACATATATACACACACACATATACATATCAACACCAACTCTTTTTTTTTTCAAAATTCAAGTCAACAATTTAGTGGCAGAGAGATGCTGTAAAAACAGATATTATTTTTAGATGCCACACAGTCATGTGAACCATTAATTTTATCATACAAATGAAGTACAGCCATCTTGAATTCTACCTGGATTAAAGTAGATCATTTTGTTACCAATGCAAAGTTTAAAACTACAAGTTTACACACAAAGGTGGTCCTTCAACAGCTTTGAGAACATTAACAGTTGTGATAGAAAAATCCAGTCTGGAAAACCGGCAATCATTATGCCCCTTTTTCATCTTTTCTGTTAAACTTGCATTCCCAATCAACTAAAAATATTTTCCACACCTGAGAACATCATACCTTCTCTGATGAGGATTTCAGAACATAAGTAGAACCACTTTTCCTTTCCTCCAATCCTTATTCATCTCCTGAAAAACAGTTTTTGATATATTTACATGTTCCATTATTAATAAGAGTAGATTAGACTGATCCACAAATTCTAAAAGAAAATGACTTTCCTATGTCATACTTGTTAAAAACGTGAAGAAAAAAATAAACAAGGTAAAATAGCCTAAGAAAATAGGTACACTCAGAACCAGAGAGTAAAAATGAGTAAGGATCAAACACATTTTGAATTTCAACTGTTTATCAAATAGATTTCTACAGATTGACATATGTGGTGCATTGTATTTTCCAAACTGAATGTACTTTGAGGATAATTGACTGTGTATCTTTCTGTTCGAGGTGATGAAACCTTACCTCTGTCAGCTGCAAAAGACACCCAACAAGGCTTTCTAAGCTATTTTTACTTCCTACTTTGGTACAAAGATCTTACATGAAAACTTGTTACTCTGTGGCCAAAAAAAGCAGGTACTCACAGACTTGGTTTAGATACACAATACTGGCAATCCAGATTTAGAATAAAGAACTAGACTAAAGTGTATTATTCACAGGTCTGCTAAGCCTACTTCTTACCCAGACAGCTTTATTCCAATATCTCTAAAACATATTCTCAGGGGGTATATAGCAAATAAGAGAGAATATGTGATGGAGAACATGCAATTGGGATAGTTGATAAAGATGCTCACACGTGAGTTCAAGACCTTCAAAGCACTTTGAGAAAAGCAAGCAACTGATTATATTAACTGAACGCACACTTGGAAGGAAAGGGAACGGTAATGACAGAGAAATACACACAGACACACACGCTGAACACACATCCCCACGAGCCATGTCCTGAATACATAGGGAATGCAGTGGGACAGATGAGCTTTATAACTTAAGGCTGGATAAAATATGCACACACACACAAACAGAATCCAAGTCTGTCATTTTTAGAAAATGGAAATCAAACTATCCCCCCCAACCCCCTCCCCCAACAAAGAAAAACCCACAATTTAAAACTTCATACATGCAATTCCTTTTCTGTTATTGCAAATAAAATAATGCCATTGAAGTAAAATAAAACCAAAACCATAGGACAAATGATGAAAAATCTTCAGAATCCAGAAAAAATGAACTGAAGGTGGTTTGTGGGTGCTTGTTTTTTCTTTTTTCTTTTCTTTCCTTTTTTTTTTTTTTAAACAAGTGTTTTATCAGACAGGCAGTCTTAGATTTATATACAAAAGTAAAACTGAAAATATAGTTTTGTTCTCTGTACATTTCTTTTAATTTTTTCCCTAAAAAAAGGAAAAAAACACACTTGTGTACTTTTCTAAACAGAATAAGGTAAAACAGAGCACAAAGTTCTCTTCTTTCTGCCAAGTTCATTTAATCTGGGATGGGGATGGGAGCAGCAGGGCCAGGGAATCAGTCCAATGAGATAATGTCTGGTATGATGCCAAAGATGGACGCCGTGTCCGTGCCGCTCCTGTTTGTGACGGTGTGGCTGTGGCTCTCCCTTAAGCTGTTGGAGGACACCAGGCTGCTGTTACTGCCACTGCTGCTTCCATTGGTGGTTGGCAGAGAAGTACTGCCGCCTGCACTTAACTGATCAAGAAACATCTGCGAGGAGGTATACGGAAAAAACCGAGACGAGTGTAGGAGGTCTTGATCATCCGAAACTGCTGCTGCTGCAGCGGCAAGCAAGGAGGTGTTGTAATGCTAGGGAAACAAAGACAAAAAGCATGTTAACTATACTTATAAGTTAATACATTTTCTTCTCAGCAGAACAAAGTCTTAAATTTAATATATCCTGAACTATATAATATTTCTGAAACATTTAGTAAGATATTTTATAAAATCAAATGGCCTTATGTAATGACTGGAACACTAATCCTGAGAGACATTTTTATATTTGAAACTGGGGGAAAACACAAAGTAAAATTTTTATTGTTCTTTGTTTTAATTAGCATTGCAAGCAGTTCTCGAAATTCTATTTCCCAACAAGCATATCCTCAGAAGCAGCAGGAAAGAGGACAGTCGCCCACCTCTCCTCTTAAAGAGATATTTAGCCAAGAAATCTACCAGTCAGTCTGACTCACTGCCCTCTGTTCCTTTAGAAAACAGTACTGGAAACCAACAATTAGACACTGTTCTTACCGTATACGCAGGCACTGCTGAAGCTAGGGATTTTTATTTAAATTCTTAAAGCCATAACAATAATGGGCATGATCACTCTAAATTTTCCAAGTACATTTATTCTTTCTCTTGGCTACATATCATACTTTTAAATACAGTCATGCGTCGCTTAACGATGGGGATACGTTCTCACAAACGCTAGGCAATTTCACTGTTGTGCAAACATCAGAGTGCACTTACACAAACTGAGATGGTATAGCCTACTACACACCTAGGCTATATGGTATAGACTATTGCTCCTCAGCTATGAACCTGTACAGCACGTTACTGTACTGAATACTGTAGGCATTTGTAATACAATGCTAGGTATTTGTGTATATTAAAATACTCAAACATAGAAAAGGTACAGTAAAAATACAGTATAAAAGATAAAAAATGGTACACCGGTATTGGGTACTTACCATAAATGAAGCTTGCAGGACTAGAAGTTACTCTTGGTGAGTCAGTGGTTGAGTGGGGAATGAATGTGAAGGCCTAGGACATTTCTGTACACTACTGTAGATTTTATAAACACTTAGGCCACACTAAATTTATTAAAAAAACTTCAATTTCTTTCTTCAATAATAAACTAACCTTAGCTTACTGTAACTTTTTACTTTATAAACTTTAAAATTTTTTAACTCTTTGACTTTTAATAACAACTTAAAACACACACTATACAGCTATACAAAAATATTTTTTCTTTATATCCTTATTCTATAAGCTCTTTTCTATTTTTATTTTTTTACTTAACTTCTTTGTTAAAAACTAAGAAACAAACACACACATTAGCCTAGGCGTATACGGGGTCAGGATCTTCAATATCACCTCCACCTCCGCATCCTGCCCCACTAGAAGGTCTTCAGGGCAGTAACACAC
Source organism: Indri indri (assembly GCA_004363605.1). Lineage (NCBI taxonomy): Eukaryota > Metazoa > Chordata > Mammalia > Primates > Indriidae > Indri > Indri indri. The sequence goes on along the minus strand of RJWJ010036364.1, from coordinate 5,030 downwards.
ACCGGAGCTGCCATCTCCTGTAATAACAATGCCTTCTCCTGGATGCCTCCTGAAGGACCTGCCTGAGGCTCTTCTTGAGGAAGTGTCGCTCTTTTCAGAAATATGTCCATGGTGGTTTGCTTGGTTTGTTTCTTTTTTTCACCACAGATTTGCTTATATCAGACAATGCACCACAAACATTCCTCTCTATTAATGAAAACCTTTCAATGCTGGGGTCCATGTTTTCAAACTTTTTAAGGAGCTTGCTGAGGTCTGCCAAAGCTTCTGCTAAATGCTTCACTGTGAATTTTCTTGGGGGTTCTTCTTTTTCTTCGCCTGCAGTTTCCTTTTCTCTTGCCTCTTCTTCAGCCATGCGCTCCTGTTCCGGTTCCAGTAACTCCTCATTAGTCAGTTCCTCAGGAACCACCGCTAGGAGCTCCTCAATGTTGTCCTCCTCCACACCCAGGTTAAAGTCGTCTGCCTTCTCAACTACAGCCTTGCTGATTTTTGCAGCCTCCTCATCCTTGGCAAATCCTTTGAAGGCAAGGACAAACCTCCTGAGTGTCTTCTTCCAAATGCCATTCACGTACTCCTTGGTGACATCACCCCAAGCCCAAGCAGGGTTCTTTTTTTTTTTTTTGAGACAGAGTCTCACTTTGTTGCCCTGGCTAGAGTGAGTACCATGGCGTTAGCCTAGCTCACAGCAACCTCAAACTCCTGGGCTCAAGCAATCCTTCTGCCTCAGCCTCCCGAGTAGCTGGGACTACAGGCATGCGCCACCATGCCTGGCTAATTTTTTCTATATAGATTTTTAGTTGTCCAAATAATTTCTTTCTATTTTTAGTAGAGACGGGGGTCTTGCTCTTGCTCAGGCTGGTCTCGAACTCCTGACCTTGAGCAATCCTCCCGCCTTGGCCTCCCAGACTGCTAGGATTACAGGCGTGAGCCACCGCGCCCGGCCCCGAGCAGGGTTCTTGATGCAATCATGGCTGCTGTGATCCTTCCAGAATTGCACCAGTGTCTTCTCAGTGTCTTCCCCAGTTGCAACAATCACCTGGGCAAAGGTCCTCCTCAGTTCGTAGGCCGTAAAAGCTGCTATAACTCCTTGATTCACTGGCTGGATCAAAGAGGTGGTATTTGGAGGGAGAAACACCACTTTGATACTGGGATGAAGATCACCAATAAGAGGAGGTTATGAGGGAGCATTAGCAACAATAAGCAAAATCTTGAATGGTATGTTGTTCTCCAAACAGTACTTCTCCATTTCGCAGCACAGCAATTCAGGAGAGCATCTTGGAAGAGGAGCTGGGTCATCCATACTTCTTATTGCTCCTATAGTGCACTGGCACTGTGTGCTTACTGATGTGCTTGAAGGCCTTGTGGTTCTCACTATGCCAGATCACAAAAGGTTTCAATTTGTAGCCTACGACAATGGCCCCAAGCAAGACTGTTACTCAGGCCTTAAAAGCCTTGAAACCTGGCAATGACTTGGCCTCCTTATGGATGGAAGTCCTCTCAGACTCACTTTCACATTATGTAATGAATAATGATTCTTGAACTGTTTAAACCACCCAGAGCTAGCAGTAAATTTAACATCATAGTCGGGTCCAGCCTTTTCTTTCAACATCACAAACAAACTTTTTGCCTTGGCCATGATCATCACGGTGCCGAGAGGGATCTGTTTCTGTGTCTGGCCTTCAATCCAGGTCATCAGAAGTTTCTCCGTATCTGATGAAGGCCCTTCTCAAATTTTTGTTAATGTTGTTGCTTCAATGAAGCAGACCCTGTAACAGCTTCCATTATTTTGTTCTTGTTCTTTAAGATGGCAGCTATGGTGGCATGGGACATGCCTGACTGGGAGCAACAACCATCACTGATTTTCCACCTTCACGGTCCTTAATCACTTTTAATTTCGTTTCCAGGTCAATCACTCGACATGGCCCCTTACTGGCAACATTAGACGTGGCTTTTGCATGCTTAGGGGCCATGATGAACAAAACAACAGGGGATTAAATGAAGCACAAGAGAAAATGATGCAATCAAGAGATGCAGCAAGCACAAGATGCGTGAGGCTGTGCTGCCACAACTCACCAAACTGTTTTATGGTAAACTTTTTTTTTTTTAAGTTAAGTAGCAGGAGTACACTCTAAAATAATGATAAAAAGTATGGTATAGTAAATACATAAACCAGTAACACAGTCGTTTAGTATCAAGTATTATGTACCGGACACAATTGTATGTGCTATACTTTTATACGGCTGGCAGCGCAGTAGGTTTGCTTATACCAGCACCACCACGAACACGTGACGAATGCCTTGCACTGTGACCGACACCAATAGGCAACAGGAATTTTTCAGTTCCATTATAATCTTACGGGACTACTGCTGTACGTGCGGTCTGTTGTTGACCAAAATGTCATTATGCGGCGCATGACTGTATTTTTATTGTACAATTAAAATAACAGGATTAAAAAAAAATAACATACCTGATTGTCTCCTGATAAGAAAGGAAAGAAATCTAATCCTGTGGGAGAAAAAATTATTTTAGTTTTGGAAAAAACTGCCTCCCCAAAAAAGCCAAACAAAAAAACCCCTCCAAATGCCCCAATATGTCAAAAACAAATACAAGTCTTAAATGCTACATCATTTAGAATTTTATTTAAACATGAAGAGTTGAGCTAAATGTTTTATGTCTCTCCCATCTCTAGATTACTAAGGGTGAAGATCAAGCTTCAGCAACAATTTGTCCTCCCTGGAACTTCACTTAAGGGACTTGGGCCATGCCGCCCTGTTCGATCTAACATGCATCCCTTAAACTGGCACAGCACCTTTTACAAATGCTCTCACACACTCCTCTTTAGTAACCTTTCAATCTACTCTAAGCTGCTCCTCACAAGCATCTCATGAGGTGATTACTTTTGGCCTCGTTTTGCAGACAAGAAAGTTTGAAGTTGAAAGAGAGTAAGCAAATTGTAGCACAGATTTGCTGTATCTTTCTCGAATTTGCTCGCTTGTTGCCATGCGTACCAGATTCTAACTGAGAGATGCTGCGCTGGCATGAGGGGTTAGAGACCCGCGTGCCTGTTACATGCAGAAGGACCAGTCCTGACCCCTGGCTGCCCAGGATTCGCTACAAGCAGACCTCTTCCAGTTCACATTCTCATCTCCACCACCTTCGTGTGATGTGACAAAGACCAAGGAAACCAACACAAATGAAATGCCTCATTGTGATATCTAAATATCTAAACTTGAGGAAAAGCACAACAAGCAGATGTAGATAAAAATATGACAATAATACAAGCACAGTAGGGATCTACCCACTATCAACACTAGAACAGATTACAATTTGAGGACTTATGAAGTGCACAGCACTGTGGTTCTTGATAGTGATGGTATGTTTCATATATGTAGAAAAAGGTATGGCAAGTTACCCAACTGTTAAGACTAGCTGTAACTTCTAGGGAGTGGGCTTGGGGGACAGGTAGAGGGAAACTTTCATTTTATGTTTTTGTATTGAATTTCCTACACATGTGGCTTTTTGTAATAAAAGAAAAACTTTGTTAGGTTGTATGACTAACATATAAATTATTAAATTATAAAATGTATGAGAACTAATAATTCTTTTTGATAATGTAAATGATTATTATGAGCTCAACTATTATACAAATTGAGTATACTAATTTCAAACTGCTTTTGAAATGAAGGATCAGGTTTACTAGAACAAAAATTAAAAACTTTCAAATGTCTCGATTCAGCATTATCTAAAAGATAATGCAACACAGTTACGCACAATGCCTGCTGCGTTACAACTAAAATTAGGGAATAAAACGTAATGCTGATAAATATCAAAATTTAAAGCCACATACTAGACATCACCTAAAAACAACTTACAGAGTACTTTGAAGCTCACAAAACCTAAAGATCATTGTACTAGTTTTACCACTGGGAGTAAAACACTGGCTATTAATAAAGGTGCAATCAAGCAACCAGGCCAGTATTTATGACCACAGTGTATTATTTCTCTCAGTTCCCCGAGTCACAGGCCCTGTATTCCCAATCTTCCGATTCTTCCTTAGACTCACCCAGAAGAGGACTATATAAATCAAAGGCATTCATAATGCTATGTGACAATACAGAAGAACTGGTGACTCACCTTGTAAGTCATAAGGCATGGGTGTCATGTGGAAAGGATGCCTATAGTCTTGGATGAGGGAGGTGTTAATGTAGCTTGTGTCTACAGCAGGAAGGCTTGGGGTGCGGGATACTGGAGATGCTTGATGTGGAAGACTTAAAATGCTGTAAGAAGGAAAGGTTTGCTTAATTTTCGTGAGTCAGTTAAACTTTTACGTTTAAAAAGAAGGGGGATTGCATTTCACAATAAACCCTAGCTTTTGTGCTGGACATAAAAACAAAAGACAAGAACAGCAATATATAATTTAGACCATCTACAATTATTATAAAATAATTTGTATACTTAATAGCATTTCTGCAGAGGTTATAGGGAGAAATAGATGGATGCAACACTCGGAAACCACACAATGTCTTTAGAATATTACCACCTACACTTTCGGAATGCAGGGGAAAGGCATAGCTGAGTCACTTTACTAGGATATGAGTGAAAGATACTTACAGTAAATGAAATTCTGAAACCTTTCTAAAATGACACTGATGTGTTCACTAGCAAGAAGTATAGGTATGTCCTAGCAAATAAAACACACACGGCCAACACTGGGAGAATGCAGCAATTTGAGCAGTTGAGAGTTAGCAGCTGGCCCCTTAGGCTCCTAAATTTTATGAGAACAAAAACTGGGTAGTGTTTCTCTTGGTATACCCAATGCCCAGTGAAGTTATCAGCATGCCATTTGCATAAAAGCCCTGCTGAATCCAACAAAAGCAACAAGACAGAAGAAATGTTTCATAATGAATGGGTGATGGAGTTTTTAAGGGGAGAATAATATAACTGCAAAAAGAAACAAGAAAAAAGGAGGGAATCTAGGAAAACAGAGAGAAAAGTAGCCCAAAATTTTTTTAACCAGAAATTAAGGAAAAAGT